>CALNHX010009504.1:0-49199 GCA_940337035.1 Agriotes lineatus
ACGGCCTACTGCCTGGACAAGGATGGAAACCTAATTGGAGGGCAAAAGCAAACAACAGAAAGATGGGCAGAATACTTCACAGAGATGCTTAACACAGAGGATGTGGCAACAGAAGAATACACAGAAATGGAAACCCAACACGAAGAGCAAATAGAACCACCAACCCTGGAAGAAATAACAGAGATCACAAAAAAACTCAAAAACAACAAGAGCCCTGGCAAAGACGGAATACAGGCAGAACTAATAAAATACGGGGGGACGGAACTATGTAAACAAATACACATACTAATGAAGGAGATATGGAAGAAGCAGAGAATGCCCAATGAATGGATGATAGCAATATTGTGCCCAATACACAAAAAAGGAAACAGGCTTCAATGCGAAAACTATAGAGGAATCGCCCTATTGGGTGTGTTATACAAGATCCTAGCCAAAGTAATCACAAAAAGATTAAATCCCTACATAGAACGAATTTTAGGAGAGTATCAGTGCGGTTTCAGGCATAGCAGATCGGTCATGGATCAAATCTTCACAGTAAGGCAGATACAAGAAAAGTTTCACGAACGCAACATCCAGCTACACGCAATTTTCATAGACTACAAGCAGGCGTACGATAGCATAAGAAGACCGGAACTTTTTAAGGCACTGAAAGACCTAGGGATACCAGGTAAAATTATAGAGCTTGTCAGAATGACACTACAAGGCACCGAGAACCAAGTACGAGTGCACGGATGTACATCAAGGAGTTTCAAGATAAACGGCGGACTAAGACAGGGGGACCCGTTGTCAGCAATCCTTTTTAATTTGGTACTCGAAAAAATAATAAGAGATAGCAACATAAACAGACAGGGAACAATAATCAAGAAATCGCATCAGTGCATAGCGTACGCAGACGACGTAACCATAGTTGCTAGGACAAAAGAAGAGCTAAAGCACCTAATTAGGAAAGTCGTAAGAACATCAAAGACTTTTGGACTAAAAATTAACGAAACAAAAACCAAGTATATGATAATGAAGAGAGGAGAACAAACAACAAATGACCCACTAAAAATAAGAGACGAGCAGGGCAAAGATACAAATTCGAAAAGGTGGAGCATTTCAAGTTCCTAGGGACCGAAATTACAAGTGACAACGATCAAAACAAGGAAGTGGAGAAGAGAATAACAGCTGGAAACAAAAGTGCGGGTGCTATGCAAAAAGTGTTAAGTGCAAAAAATGTGTCAAGGAAAGTGAAAATAAAAATTTATAAGACCATAATAAGACCAGCAGTGGTTTATGCAAGTGAAACGTGGGTGCTAAATCAAGAAACACAACAAAAACTCGAAATATGGGAAAGAAAGATATTACGAAGAATATATGGAGGAAAAAACGAAGAAATAGGTGGAGAAGAAGGACTAACCAGGAGCTAAAAGATTTATACACAGAACCAGGAATAATAACGACCATCAAAACACAAAGAATGAGATGGATCGGCCACATTGCAAGAATGACAAACGAAAGAGTAACAAAGGAAATATTATTCAAAGAAGCATGGGAACCAAAGATGAGAGGAAGACCGCGAAGAAAATGGATGGAGTGTGTGGAGCGGGACTTGACAAAACTAGGAGTGGACGATTGGAGGAACAGGGCGAAAGACAGACAGGAGTGGAGAAGAATCGTCAACCAAGCCAAGGGCCTAACGGCCTGTAGCGCTAAAATATATATATATAAAAAACAGTTTTATCAAATAAACACGAAATATTGACAGAACCTATTTTAAATTTCGCGCCTGCAAGCTAGCCTGATGTTTTGAGGTTGTACTGAAAACACCATTTGGGCGTCTCGCTCTACAGTTTTCTCCCTTGCTCCACTGCGCATTTGTGGTCGCTGAGATATGGCAAGACCTCTAAATTTGATCTTTCTAATTTATGATGCAATGCATAAAGGCAAACAATCTTTCAACGGGAATTTTTTGTCTCGTCTTTCAAGCTCCAGATTTCATGAAATAAGATACACTCCGCAAAAAAATTATGGAATCACATAGGTTATCCTTGTAAAAACGTTTCTATAGTGTCAGTTTGTGTCCATTTTGTTAAATAATAAATCATCGACTTAAAATAAATGTATGTCACAATTACTTAAGCCTTAGATATTCTATATCCTCTCATTATTTGAAAAAAATTGGTAAGTTTGAAACTGTGTTTTTTTCCTTTACCATTTATCACGTGTTTTTCATGAAGGACTTTCTTGCTTTGCTGATTAAAATGAACATTGGTCCTCCAGTTCGTCTTGTACGTAACTTAAGGCTCGAAGAAATCGTCCCAGCCATTTCTTTAATTCAAGATGGTAGAAGACAAAGATATGTGGCCAGAGTGATAGGTGCGCAACAATCGACGATTTCAAAAATCGTACGTAGATACAGGGAAACTGGGGAATACAATAGAAGGCCAGGGCAAGGACGGAAGAGGGCAACTACGGCCTTAGATGATCGTTTTTTAAGAATTTCTGCCTTGCGAACCAGGCATTGCACGGCAAGGTGGCTTAAAAATGAACTGAGTAATGTTCGAAATGTAAAAATTACACCACAAACGGTAAGGAACCGACTTCGAGAAGAGGGAATACGTGCCAGAGTACCGGCCAAAGGACCTATACTCATCAGAGAACACCGAACTCAAAGATTGCATTTTGCGAGAGATCATATTGATTGGATCGTTCAAGATTGGGCTAACGTGTTGTTCACGGATGAGTCTAGGTATTGTCTATTCTCGTCAGACAGACGTATGCCGGTGTATCGAAGAGACGGCAAACGCTATAGCCAGTGCAACTTCAAGAACACCGCAAATTTCGGAGGTGGATCGATCATATGGGGTGGCATATCTTTGGAGGCTAAAACGGACCTAGTGGTCATTCGCAATGGCTCCATGACTGCAGATAGGTACATAAGGCATGCTTTAGAGCCACATGTGGTCCCATTTGTCCCTTACATAGGCCTAGATTTTCTGTTAATGCACGACAATGCGAGGCCGCACGTAGCTAATATTGTTCAAGATTACTTAAATGAGGTCGGCATTGGTGTCTTGGACTGGCCAGGAAAAAGTCTAGATATGAATCCAATAGAGCATGTCTGGAACCGCATCGGGTGGGCACTAAAAAACAAAGATGTTCCACTAACTACGCTGGATGAGCTAGAAGCAGTTGTTATTGCAGAATGGAACCAGATAGGCCAAGATTACAGCAGGAGCCTTATCGAGTCTTTGCCTAGGCGAATACAAGCAGTGATAGCTGCTAGAGGCGGAAATACCCGTTATTAGATAAATTTTTTAAATTAACTTTGTTGTTCTTAATTTTCCTCTTTGTTATGTTTACCACACTATGTTGTGTTCTTTGTTTTTTTTTCTTCGCAGTTTACTTTTTAGCCAATATTTAGTAATAAAACTTAAAATTTGGAAGAAATAAAGAGTTCTTACAAAAAAGAGCAGGTGATTCCATAATTTTTTTGCGGAGTGTATTTTAAATTTTTTAAAGCAGTTTTTGTCTTGAATTCAAATTAACTGTGATGCAGTGGCAGCTCATGATAATTGTATTTAGGAGGCTCTTAATTTTTAACAATTGCTAAGAAAAAAATAATAATTAATGACTCACCTACATTCCGGCGTTATTTTAATCCAAATATAGCAATGATTTTTAATTTTAATAATCCAAAAGGAAACATCATATGCACAGAACAAAAGTTATTCAAACACACCACAAAATGTAGGTACATATGTGTTAAAAAATAGAACTAGTTTTCTACCCTGTTTTAATATAAGATGAACTCACAGCGCAAAACATAAAAAATTCTAACCCCCGTTACTTTTTACTTTTACCCTCTTTTTACCTGTTTAGGAGTTATTAAGTTATTGAATATCCATTAATATACATTAAAATTAAAATTATTTGAATAATTAAAGGGCTTTCTACAGTCTGGGCGTGCAGGTAGAGTCAGTTGTGTTTTGTGCACAACAGCGCTGCTTCTGATTGTTCTTACCGATAAGAACTCATTTATTTTTTTTATTTCGTACTCAGCCAACAGCTGTTAGACCAATTATAGGCGTCGCTGTACTTTTATGGGGACTTCCAACCCCACTAACGACTGTCATGATGTTGTTATGACATCCGGGACCAACTACTTCCGTGACAGCCATATCACGAGGCGCCGAGAGAAGCAGCCATGAAACTCCCATCCAAGTTCTGACCGTAAGGAGCGTTGCTTAACTCTGCTGATCGAACGTGAACGCTTGTTCAAGCTACACCACCCGGAACCATATTGCCAAAACAGCGCTCGGAGCTCAAATATGTTTGTAAATAAGCCCGCCAATTTACTATGTGCGGGGCTATAGCGCAGTTCGCTTTTGGAGCACGTTGAAACTGCTGACCTCAATTTTGCTGCATCAGCGCTTTCACCCATAATTGCCATGAGTTTGGGCCCTATTTCAGATCGCCCTCATCAGCTGCCAGCATTGATACAACATAATGTATTGTTGACATAACTCGCATATGTTGTTTTAATGTTTTAAGCAATATCGAATACCTGCCTCTGGATCTCATTACTTAAACCTGGTTATACCAATAGCTACTTTTTTTCTAATGGTATATAGGCTGTTGACGGCTAGGAGGCTACCGCACCTAAGAAGCAGCCACTACTGCTGTGATGTCTGGAAACCTCCGAACAATTCTTTTCTTGAATTTAAAATAAGACCTCGAAAATGTCAAGAAATCTGTAATCCCTATTTTAACTATGAGGAATTGATCATTACTAAATCATTTGAAACACTTGCCATATGTTGCTTCAGTTTTACACTTTCTTCTGAGCAAATAATATTGGTTAACATTCAAATTTATCAAGAAACTAAGAGAGAGCAAAATCAAAGAAAAACTTTCCGTCTAGAATTAAATAATTCACCTCAGATTGCTTTAATTTTCTACAGGGCGTTACTCTCTTTTTTTGTTACTTTTATGGCAGTGATTATTTGATTGGATTTTTAAGTAAGTGTCTATTTTGTAATTTTGTAGGCACCCACTTGGAAATGCAAAATGTGTAGGAATATCCAAATTTTCTTTTGATTTAAGCTGTAAACTAATTATGCCTGTACTGCCTATTTCAACAAATGCAGAAAATAATGCCTATTTTGTCATTTATTAAAACTAAAATGCCTACAGTGTGCTTATACGGCATAAATCAACGTCTATCGTACCTACAATAGCACCTATTCTTTGTGTATTGTTGCATTTGTATTTTAGCTTACATTGTTTCTGTTTATTCTTGACTTTGCTTAATAGTATATTATATCATGAGGGACTAAAGTGCACCATTTAATCCCGCGAGTGGAGTTTGTTGCCTCGAGGGCGAAGCCCGAGGGCAATAACCACTCAAGGGATTTAGGCACTTTAGTCCCGAGGTATATACGCTATTTTTTGCACTTTTGGGAACATTATTATCAAACATTTCCAAAATTTGGAATCTGTCAATTTGGAAACTGACAATTATAATTTATTACAAACTGAATTGCAGCAGGTCCTGGATAGCCTGAATCAGTTGGCAGTACTGAAGTGTATTGTCAGTATATGTCAAATTCGAGATTTGCAGGTTAAGTTTTACGTCAGCGTGTGTCAGATGACAAACAAAACCTAACCTACTAACCTCGTGTGTACATAAATTTACCATAGTTACGGTATCATTTTTACTTTAGTCCCTAGGGATTAAATGAGTTACTTTAGTCCCTAGGGATTAAATGATCTACTTTAGTCCCTGTTTACGGGGACTAAAGTATCAACTTTAGTCCCGGAAGTGCAAAAAAGAATGAATTACTGCAAATTAGGACGTCGAAAATAAATTTCTAGGATTTCTTTTTTCTTCATATTAATATTTATAGAAACTTTTGTGCACCTATTTCAATTTTTTAATGCATATTTTGTATGTTTAGGTGCATATCTTGCCTATACATTTCAAGTTTTGTATGAATATATGATAATTATAATACATATTTTAATCACTGCAATATCTATTTTAATGCCTACAATTTGCCTAAAGTAAGCATTGTTGGTGCCTGTATTAACATTTATATCTAAATCTGATGTTTACTGATTACCAGTATCTCCACCACTGGTTAATTCTAGAGATTGATAATATCACGATATGTTTTTCGGACTTTTTCAACTGTCTAGGGTGTAAATCACACAACGTTTCGGGAGTTTTGATCTACTCCCGTCTTCAGGTGTTCCTGGTTAGTCCTGAGAAGGACTGATATTGTATGTTTTTCTACGTAAATTTGTGCCTCCCCCACGGTTTGAACCCGGGACCACTGATCGCTGTGATTACTAGTCTGCCACTCTACGGTTACTTCTTCCGTATTTTATTGCTTCTATTGGAATTTCATCACTCGCAGGACTTTGATTGTTTTCCATTTTGCCGAGTTCTTTTAACTCTTCAATCGTTGGTAGGGATTCCTCGTCGTCTTTATACTTTACCGCCATATATTACCTTCTTGAGGATTTCTAACCGTTATTTCATTATCTCCTCTTCATTACCTATTACATTTCCTTTTTATTTTTCATTAGTGTAGGTATATTGCTATATTCTCCTTTATTGCTTCTTATAAAATTCTGCATAACATTTTCTGATTTCGTTTTAGTTAAACTGTTATTGTGAATCTTCGTATTTTCTTCTTTTTACCTGTCTGTTTAGATCTGATAGTTTCTACCTCTCCTGTTTGTCATTACTCTTTAAAACTATGTTCTGATTTCTTTGTGTTGTCGTACCTTTGCCACACATTTACTGTCATACCAGTCTTTTCTCTTAACTCCGTCACATTTTCCTAATTGTTAGTCAAGCAATTCTTAATTGATGTTTTTATTTCTTCCTAGTTTGTGTCTATGTCTCTTTTTACTTCCTTTTACAATAAAGGAAGTATTGGATTCACCCCAAAAATTCGAAATTGAGTTTTCAACAGATCTTCACGTTTTAGAGTCCCCTGAACCCAAAAAACATATTTTTTTTCATTGGTCTGTCTGTAGTAGGTGTTTACTCTTGTGATTTTTCAGTTTTTTTCGATTTTTTCAAAAATGGCTCTAACGATTTTTTTTAAACTTTACATTTTTACTACATTTTTAATGTGTATTGATGTGAAATAGGTGATTTTCCAGTTGAATACTTCTAAAATGGGTTTCTTTTGTTTTTTTGTCTATTTTTTTTATTAACTCTTATTTTAAATAGAACACCCGGTATATTATTACATTTTTGAATTCAGCTTAAAATTCTAGAGAAAATCGTACGACACTCATTAATGACCAATAGAAAAATTAGTTCACGAGCCGTAACCAAGACAATAAAAAAATTTCTTGGAAATTTTTTGTAGGTAGACCAACCTAACTGTGAGGGTTTGTGGTGTTACGATTTTCTTACCGAATCTGCATTCGAGCATTAATTCATATCCGGAAATTATTTTCGTGCATTCCAACAACGTCCTAATTTGCCCTCGCGTCCCGCTCGGGCAAATTAATACGACGTTGTTGGACCGCACTCAAAAAAATTTCCGGAAAGAATTAATGCTCTTATGAGATTATATGTGAAAATTTGTCTCTTCAACTAACGCTCTATTTTGTACCGTTTTTGTAGAATTTGTAATTTTTGAAAATTTTTGACAAATGCTTAAAACATTTTAAATCAAATTTTTGGCTAATTATAAGATCAGTGTAAAAGAAAGTTGTGTGCGTGTATCACACCAGATTTTTTTAACTGTTTTATCTATACAGATATGCACTACATTCTCCTACTTTTAGCTCTTTTTAAAACTCTTGTATAGTACATCCTATATTCAGTGGTGGAACTAAAGAGGATTCAAAGGGTTCTTTGAGCCCGCAACTCAAGGGAGGCTCACCAACATCAGCTGAGAGCAAGGGCGTAGCCAGGATTCCAGTTAGAGGGGGGCATAAATTTAATTACACAATCAACTACTATTAGTATTATTATAGTTTTTTCATTTTTTACAAATTATAAAAATTATAAGTTAAAATATCATCAGTTTCCGCAAATCTGCTGTAGATAGTAGCTTCTTTTTTTTGAAATGTAGAATGTGAATTGCAATAATGATTATAAATCAACTGCCTTGTGCTCTTTATAAATGTTTAGGGGTGGGCAACTGCCCACCCCTGCCCCTCCCTGGCTACGCCCATGGCTGAGAGAGTTGCATTTCATACTTGTTACTGTTTATGGGCCACAAATATTCCTGGAACCCGGCGCCACTACCTTCCTCTAAGCTTTTTTCTATGTTCTAGTCTTTCTTACAGGTCCCTTTTTACTAAAAAATGATCAGATGAACGTCACTAGATCAACACACTAAAGTGTTAGGTACCGCCATTAGATAAAAAAACACAATCTAACCATAATTTGTCTTTACAGCAGTGCTATTGCACCAAAAAGAAAATCCTCAAAAACTAGTGTCTTCCCTATTTCACTTGGTAAATTTTTTATCTTTATCTCACAATTTTCTCCCATTCTCATGCGAGGAATGGAATGGCGGTACCTAACACTTAGTGTATTGATCTAGTGATCTTAGATCAGATGCTATGTCTGCCCCTCTGTAACTTCCAACACTTATTAGGTCAATTTTATTTCTACTTTTGCCATCTGGTGCTACCCATGTTTCCTTATGTATGTTTTTGTGTTGCATGAAGGTCACCTTCGTTTGCATTCTTCTCTCTATGGCAAAATTTAGCAACATCTTTTCATTCTCATTGCTTTCATCATGTAAGCTGTAATTGCATTGCAGTGCTCTCCTTTCCAATTCATTTCTTGAACTGTCAATATGTCTACATTGTTTTGTTTTGTTTCTTTGTTTAATTGTTTCAGCTTTCTGCCCTGTATAATTTCTTGCGTTCCATGTTACAAAGACCCAAAAGTCCTCCTTTGTTTTCTGATTTCTTCTGTTGTTTTGCCATGTGTATATCTTTTTTCCTTATTACTTTGTTCATTTTCGCACCTGTTTCCATCATCTTATGTCTGTTCTCTCGCTAATTTTTTTGATATGTCAGTACTGATTAGGCTTCCTCCTTGTTCATTCAACCATAGACATTTGACTCCCTCAATTTCTAACTTGAGGTATCCTACCCTTTCTTGTTCTTGGACTACTTTTCTTATTGCAGCCTGTACTTTTCATTCTTCCCTTGTGATGTTACTGTGTATATAAATGTTGTAAAGTCACTAGATCAACACATTAAAGTGTAAGGTACCACCATTAGTGATTTTTACATCTATCCTTGTTGCACAATTTTCTCCAACTGGGGATAAAAAACAATCTTATCATAATTTGACTTTACAGCAGTGCCATTGCACTAAAAAGAAAATCCCTAAAAACTAGTGTCTTTCCTATTACACTTGGGAAATTTGTATTTCTTATCTTTATCTAACAATTTTCTCACATTCTCACTCAAGGAATGAAATGGTGTTACCTTACACTTAGTGTATTAATCTAGTGACCTTAAAATATTGTGTGGTAGCTTCTGTTTTGCTTTAGGCTTTCTAATTTGTGAACGAAATGTTCCCACTTCACAACGTTACTTTCGCTTCAGGCGTTCCTACTTTGTAAGCTTCTTCTACTTTAATTACCATCCCTACCTATTTTTAAATGAAATCAGTAGCTTGTAAACAGTAAATGCACGAGTCAAGTTTGTCAAACACTGACTAACACTACGAATTGTATCAGATGCTGGGCTAGGGCAAAAACATCCTCTATCCACCACTTTCTTTAATTTTGTTCTAGAAGGAATCATAAGAACTCTCACTTACATGATCACAAAAACTTCAATGAAATTTAAAGAGATATATAACTTGCACATAGGTAAACCAAGAAAAAACCAAATACATGGTGTACCAGAAGTAATAACCTTTGATGACCATTAAAAAAAAACGAAGTTCAGACTCAAAACGTGTGCAAAAAATGCCTTAGTAATATAAAAACCTTGTCGATCTATCATCGATAATAACCAAATTATACTGAACAAAACAGAAACTGCCATCAGTTTTTTCACTCTGTAATTATAGCAGCACTTCTATTTATCCAGAAGATGAAGTAGATGTAAACAGAAGTACATAATCACATTGACCCAATTGTTACGACATTTATTACTTATTTACTGGATTATATTGTACTTTGTAGTTTATACGACGGATTATTTACATTGCTATTAGTATAGGATGAGTGAATATATGGAAATGTGCATCTTGTATATGAATCTGTATGTTAAGACACTTTGTTTACAACATATTCATCTTCTAAACAAAGATAGAACGTTTTTCTGTTGTTTGCATGAAAACTTTCCTACATTACTTACAGCAAACAAATCTTCAACAGACAATGACGCCGAATTTCCCTTTGTCTGATGATTAGAAGCATTTGAATCTCTAACATTTTCATCGATTTTAAGCATCTTCTTCAACATATCTGAATCAATCTTCGAAAACTGTGAACAACAATTATCAACTTAGCTAAACAACAAATAGAACACGTGCAAAGTTAGAAGTATTTGAAAATGGTAAGACAGATAAAGAAATAAATACAAGAAAGAAAAAATAAAATATAATGAAAACAACATTCTTTGTACGTATAAAGAGAAAGCACTGAAACATGGACTTTTATCATAAAAACATTAATTCGCTCATTCATTCTTCATCTAAAGCCTCTTTTACCATTTGGTGTTGAGGACCATTCATACTGCAAGGAAAGTGCAACGGTGGTAATGAGCCGCATGTGACTACCAAACAAAAGTACAAAAAAAAAACAAAAAGAACATGGAATGACAGGATACACAAAGCAAAAAAAGAAGAGGGGAGAAAAATATAAAACAACCCAACCTGCCTTACAACTAACTCTATAAGTAAAGCAATTAATAACAATGCAAACGCTACTATACCTGACTTGGAGCAGGTTCTGCCTGCACTTGTTTCATTGAAGACTCGATGACCTGAGTGGGAACTTGTTTGAAGGCGGCCGCCTTCACTACCGGTGCATTCCTTTCTCTCTTCTAAAGCAAAACACTTTTAAACGGAAAAATTATATTTAATTTTTGACTATACCTCATCACCGTTTCTGGAAGCTTTACCGGAAGCCGCTGCATTACCATTCGGCACCAACTGAGAACTAGAGTTGTTCTGAGGCACAAACTGTTGTGGAATCAGAGGTGTGGCAAGTGGGAAGTGGTTGCTTTTGTAAGGAACAAACGTATTGGGCCCGGGAGGGCTGTTGTAGTTCGGGGGGTTCACATAGGCAGGATGAGCGAAGGGAGGACCGTTGAAGTTGGGGTTGTAGTTATAATTATATTGATTGAAGTTATGCACAGGTGGGGCAGGAGGACGCATGGGAAAGTTGCAACCATGAGACCAGTTTGTAAACATCGGATTCTGGGGCTGGAACTGGCTACCGGGAGGGTAACCCGATGTATTTTGTTGCGCAGTCGGTGGATTATTCTTGTAGCTGTTCCTGGGTGAGCCTTGACTTTGTACACTCTGCAATTGCCCTGTAATATAATGACAATTATAATTATAAAGTTCCTATGAAAAAAAATAAATTTTTCACATACCAGGTTTTCCTGATTTCTGCTGCAGAACTCTTATTCCGTGTGATATGTTAATAATGGCAGGGCGAGGCATTCGGTATCCACGGTTTGGCGAACAGTTAATGGACAACCCACCAACGAATGGTTGATCGAACACCACATCATACAGTGTGTCACTTTCTTTAGCTGTGCTGGGTTTGTGGATCCCAATAATGGTTCCTTTGAATCCTAACGGCACCGTATAGCCCTCGCGAACGTTGATGATGCGATCATACAATCGGAATGTTGCTGCAGAATCCGGCATTAGGTTGCCCATTTGCAGATCAGGCTGTAAAGAAATTTAAACCATTACTAAAAAAGAACATGTTGATACAATATATACAATTACAGAATGTAAGCTTTCATAGTCATTTTGCATAGAACGTGGAGCTTCCAGGTGAAACCTAGGTGACACAAGATTTTTCCTTAACATTTTTAAATAGCCGGCAGTATCAACAGCTAAATGGTAAAAAAAATCCTGGCAACTTCTCATGCACTAATGTGCATGGAAAAACACAATATTTAAACAAGTCAGACTTCACATACTACGAACAAGGGTTTCTCAGCGTACATACATCAAACAAGTAGAGACGCTCATGCCAAATGTTGAATCCTGTCTAGAGTGCCTGGGACAGTAACTCGGGGGGTATTTCTAAGCTTGACTATCAGATGGCAGCTCAAAATTCTACCAATTACAGTGCCTTGATAGAGACAGTCGCAACAATAAGCACAATAAGCACAATTTGCCACAAAATGGCGGCCAATGGCCTACTAACTTTAATAAATTGAACGTTTTTAAATGATAATGGTTACACAACGTATAAATAATATGTTGGTGGCACTGTAAGTCTATGTCAAAGTCGAGGTTATCACGTTAGGTTTTGCATCAATTTTGACGCAAACTGACGCAAAATCTAACCTGTTAACCTCGAATTTGACACAAACTGACGCAAAACCTAACCTGCTAACCTCGATTTGGTATAAACAAACAAAAGTATCAACCAATGTTGCCTCTTAATGGCGGCCGATTCGAGCGACCAATAAAAAAGAATACACTCTATTGTCGCCACTGTCTCATATAAAGTCACTGTACTACCAATCAGAGCCAGTTACTGTCTCTGCTACCAATCATATGTGACAAAGTAGTGGCGCCATCTGTTAGTACCATCGGGAAGTACCCCCAGGAGCCGTTCAAGGTCATCCAAATCGGTATTTTGACATCAAAGGAACCGACAATGAGTGTCCCTACTTGTTTGATTTATGTACGCTGGGTTTACACCGAGCAGCTCCACAGAAGAAACTAATCCAACATAATAATTTTCATTGCTTGCTTGCTTGACGCCACTTTGAAAGCGAACTCGTGGGCCGAATTGGCTGATTTTGGTGTCAATCGACTCAGGGCAACGCAAGTAAGCCAGTAGTAGGGTTTTCAAATTTTTATAAGTGACTTTTTTTGTAATGTGGATAGCTAACCTCAAAATTAACTCGACACATTAAAAAGGAACACTCTTGTACAAACTGCATTAAATGAATTATGTTGCGCCCAATTTGGGTGCAGAATGCTAGTTTAATAATAATTTACTTCAAATGTATTCTAAAATCAAAAACAATTGAAACCCAAAGCTGCTAGAATCCTAGATAGATAATAGTAATAATTGGTAACCTCTCTTCTGCAGGATGTACAGTTAATTTCAGCATGCTACAAGATGCACACGAGTTCATTGTTATTTTTAATTAATGATTTGTGGAAAGGTAACAATTTTGTCCAATATTTGCCAATGATTTCAAATTGTGGAAGATATGTTGGAAGAGAAGGAGAAAGACTGCAGGGAGTAATCAAAATGAATAATCTGTGAATATTAGTACCTATACTTTTTTAACTGACGCTACAAAAATCCAGTCAATTACCTTTAATTACAATAATGGGTGATTCTTGACTTATATGCATAATTGCGATGAATGATAGTTCCTGATGTGTAGTGATGGTTAATTAAAAAAAAAGTGTAGTAAAAGTTGTTTATTAACGGAAATAAAGAATTAATTACTTATGTTGAGAGTGGTGAACTAGTAGTAAAATATAAAATTATGGCATTTAGTTGTCAAATTGGAGCTTCATTTATTCGTAAAAAAATGTATGGCACCTAACTTCACCAACGCAGAACTCATGGACATGGTATTTACGTATGTCCTAGTGATGGGCCTATGCGAAATGAATAATCGGATAGTGTCCGATTATTCAAAGAATCGGAAGGTTCTGATTATTTTGGAATTTTTCGGAATTCGATTATTTTACTGTTCGGTAAACAAAATAAGAGAACGAAATGTCAGTTTGAACTGAACGGAATACAGAATGTTGTGTTGATTCATTTCACTGCTATATGCTGGTTGGCGAATGCCGACAGCTCGCGCTGTGTGCGCACATGTATCATACGTGAATGGCACTAATGGCGGTGGTAGTTCGTAGAAGAGTTATTAGAGAGGTAGTACACCTTACAGACTTCAAATTCAAAATCAGAATGCGGATACGGAATACGGAAACAGAACCATGAATAGAGCATAATCGATTCAATGGTACGTTTATTTTTTAATTGATGAAACTACAGACAGATCAATAAAAAACCAATTAGGGCAGGCTGTGATATGTGTTATACGTTTGGCAGTACTGAAGTGTATTGCCAGTCTACGTCAAATTCGAGATTAAAAGGTTACGTTTTGTTTGTTGTTTGACACAGACTGACGTAAAACTTAACCTGCAAATCTCGAATTTGACATACACTGACAATACACTTCAGTACTGTCAAACGTATAACACATTTCACAGCCTAACCTAATTGGTTTTTTTATTGATCTGTTGTTACAATAATTACATAAATAAAACACAATAAAATTCATAAATATAAACAAAAACATTTATTAATAATAACTAAATATAAAACAAATGGAATTTGATGGGGGTAAGTCATAAATTGTTTTACACAATTTGAAAGCATTTGTCTTAAAACGAATCAGAAACCCTTCGTGCTAAAAAATGGAATTTGATAGGGGTAGGTAATAAATTGTTTACTGGCCGTCCTACTAACCCAAACAATAAATGCCAACGCCGATAAAGGCTTACGGCGTGATGGCTAGTGCTCGCATTGAAAATTTTCACGCAGTTTATCTTCCTTCCGCGTCTTGTTTCGCTCGTTTTCTCTTGCTTCGCATTTACGGAATGTAAAATAATCGGATGATATTCCGATTTTAAAAACATTCCGAAATGGAACATTCCGATTATTGAAATCATCCGATCATGCCCATGTGTGGTATGAACTGTCGTGCGGAGTAGACGTATACGCGAGGTTGTCCCGAATTATTAGTACTGCCGAATTACATACCGGTAAAGAATGGTGTTTACACAAAATCAACTCTGTGACATCAAAGCCATAGCCAAAACTGCACTTGAAGAACATGTGGCCAACAAGAATTTTATGGAAGACCTTGCAGCGAAGGTGGCCGAAACTGTCGTGAAAACACTGGAAGCTAAATTCGATGCCATTCTTGAAAAGTGTACTGCATTGGAGAATCGCGTTGTAGCCCTGGAAAAAGATAAGCTGGACCTGAATAAAAAAGTTGACACGTTAGAACAATACACCAGACGGAATAGTCTTCGAATATTTGGAATAGCCGAAAAACCTAACGAAAGTACAGATCAACTTGTGTTGGATGAAATTAAAGAAAAACTCGGAATTCAGCTCTCCCCTGAACACATTGATCGTTCCCATCGTGTAGGCTCCTTCAATCCAGTGGCGAAAAAACCCCGAGGAATTACTATTAAATTCACAAGCTGCAGGTACCGTAATTTAGTTTTTCAAAACAAAAAGAAATTAAAAGGAACCAAACTAACTGTAAAAGAAGATCTCACTCGTAATAGACTTGAAGTTCTTAACTGTGCTGTGGAACAATTTGGTCTAAAAAATGTGTGGTCAAAAGATGGAGTTATCTTCATTAATAAGCAGGGTAGAAAATACGCATGCCAGACTATGTTAGACCTCGAAAAAGTAAGTGAATAATCGGTTCGGGCACAACTCAACTCAACCCCCAAGTTAAATTAGTACCTACTTATTATTTACTTAATTATCAATTCTTTTTTCATTCAATTTGTTTTTTTTTTCTCTGTCTTAATTAATTTATCTTAATCGCTTTTTTTTTCTTGTTTGCGATTGCCTACATGTACACATATGCCAGCTGGAAATGAACGTATTACAACTTTTTCTGTTTATTACCAGAATGTCAGAGGTCTAAGAACGAAAACTGATGCATTCAGTATAAACGTGTGTAGCGAACAATACGACCTAATCGCGCTAACAGAAACGGGGCTTGATAATAGTATTTGCAGTTCTGAATTATTTGACAAGCGGTATGATGTTTTCAGATGTGATAGAGATGAGATAATTACTGGCAAAAAAAGAGGAGGTGGTGTGCTTCTTGCAGTTCTTAAAAAATATAAACCTATATTAGTTTGTTCTCAAAATGATTCTCATTATGAGGGTGTTTCGGTGGCCATAATTGTTAATGGTTTACAAACGTTTCTTTGATTACTTTGAAATTAACATCAATTGGATTAATAATAAAATTATTATAGTTGGAGACTTTAACATACCTATTATCAATAATAGTAATTATGATTTAATGCAGGGAAATATAGTAACTAAAAACATGGGCGAATTTAATAATTATTTGAATTTAAAATTATATAATAACGTTGTGAATGTTGATGGTAGAACTTTAGATTTGGTGTTGTCTAATATAAAGTTAGAAGTAATTAAAGAGCAACCACTTGTTCCTGAGGACATATATCATCCGGCTCTTGTATTGCGTATACCGATAACTGATAACAAAAAACGACCCCATAATATTTCAATATCGAATAATCAAAATCAACTAGATTTTAAAAAAGCAAATTTCTTACAGATGTATTTATTATTGAGGGATGCAGATTGGCGTATTCTTGAGGGTTTTTCTGATATCAACGAATGTGTTGAACATCTCTATTCTATTTTTGAAAATATTTTATGTTCCACAACCCCCTTTCGGCGTCGGCGTGCAGGTGCGACTTATCCGAGTTGGTTTTCTAAAGAAACGAAAGATATTCTTAAAAATAAAAACTTTCACAAAAAAACAATTCATAATGCAGCTTATCATGCTGGCGAGTTTAAACGCTTGCGCGCTTTAGCAAAAAATAGTATTAGACAAGATCATAAAAAGTATATTGAAAATATCGAGAATAACCTACAAATAGATATTAAGGCGTTTTGGAACTATGTAAATAGTCGGAAAACAGATTCGGGTGAGACGTACTCTTACGAGCTGGAGGGGGAGACTTTCACGTCGGAAACAGCAGCTCAGGGATTCGCCAATTACTTTAGTTCGATGTATGGACCACCCTCAACGTATGGTTTATCGGTTAACAATAGAGTCACTAATGAAAGATTGGATCTACTTGTTATTGATGATGTCGAGATTGAGGAGGTTCGGAATGCACTTAAAAACCTTAAACCTAAAAAAGCTTCAGGTCCTGACGGCATACCACCTTATATATTAAAAGCCTGTGCCGATGAGCTGGCCCTACCCTTGCAGATTATTTTTAATTTGGCGTTAAAAACACGTACTTTCCCAACTCTTTGGAAAATATCAAAAATAATCCCAATTCATAAATCTGGAAAGAAATGCAACATTTTAAATTACAGGCCTATATCAATTCTTTCTGCTCCCGGTAAAGTTTTTGAGCAAATTTTGTATAAAAAATTATACCAACACGTAAAATCAGAAATATGCGTAGAGCAGCATGGTTTTAGGGCAGGTTTGTCTGTGCAAACTAATTTAGCCTTATTTGTTGATTACATATCAACTGCTTTTGAAAATTACAGTCAAGTCGATGTAGTATATACCGATTTTTCAAAGGCATTCGATAGAGTAGATCACGATATTTTACTTGAAAAACTTGAGAGGCTAAATTTGTCTTTTCCTTTATTACAATTATTTCAATCTTATCTGCAAGGAAGATCACAATATGTCGTAATAAGTCCTCATAAGTCAGAAGCATATGGTATGCCGTCGGGGGTTCCTCAAGGATGCAATTTGGGCCCTCTTCTATTTCTGATATTTATTAATGACATATCAAAATCAATTAACCACTGTAATTTTTTGATTTTTGCTGATGACCTGAAATTATTTTCAAACTCGCGAAACTTAGAAGAATCGATACAAATACAACAAGATATAGACTCTCTTGTTGAATGGAGCGGAAAAAATAAACTATATTTTAATGCAGGCAAGTGTCGGATAATGACGTATAGTCTCAACAGGAACAAGAAAATTTGGAATTATAATATGAGCGGTGCCAACTTGCAAAGGGTTGAAAAAATAAGAGATTTGGGAATTCACTTCACAAACACTCTAAATTTTGATGAACACGTTACATCTACAGTAAATAGTTGCCTGAGAACCCTTGGATTCATAACTCGAACTTGTCAAAAATTTAATAGCATTATGGCTGTCGAAACACTATTCAATACCCTCATTCGATCGAAGCTAGAATTTGCGATTATAGTGTGGGATCCAGGAGTGGCGATGCACGCTCATGCATTGGAAACAGTGCAAAATAAATTTTTAAAATACATATACTATAAGAAATATCGCAGGTATCCTGGCTTTGGATCCTATGAGGGAATACGACAAGAATTTAAAATTGTAAAACTTTCCCAAAGACGCAACTTACTTAGTATGACTTTTTTGTTTAAACTTATACACCATCTTATAGACTGCCCACCTTTGTTAGCGCTCTTATTGTTCTATGTCCCGGCTTATAGATCACAAAAAAAACATCTTTTCTATATTCGACGTTATCGAACTCTTGTAAAAAAATTCTCACCCATTACTCGGATATGTTCTTTATTTAATTATTTAGACAGCGCACTAGACTTTCAAATAGACATTTTTTCATCATCTCTAGCACAATTTAGATCACAGATAAATACATTATTGAACCAATAAATACCATGTTGCGTATGTTGACGTGTAGGCACATTCACTGCATATTTTTGTTTAAAATTGTTTATTTGATAAATGGTTGTAGTTAAATATCTGTATGTAAATAATATGACATGTATTAGGCATGATATTTTTCGATAACTATCGAACAATGTAATTAGGCGTTTCGCCTGTTTTGTTCGTCAAATAAATAAATAAATAAATAAATAAATAAATCACTAGATGTCCCATAAGTTTTAAAAAAAATTCATTGTAGCTTATTATAGGAAAAATGCTTTTAATCTGGTTTGCGTTGAAGAACTAGACCATTATCCGTAGTTTTAAGCATATAATTCTATTAAATATAGCTGTAGAAATAATTACTTGTAGTTGAATTAATATAAAATTAAAGCAATATAAAATATAGCTGTTAATATTTTTCTCAAAACTTATGGAACATACTTTAATACCATGTCTATGAGTTCTGCGTTGGTGAAGTTAGGTGCCATATTTTTTTTACGAATAAAAGATGCTCCCATTTGACCACTAGTGACGGAGAGTGACAGATACAATTTAAGGTAAATGCAATAATTTTATATTTTACTAGTTCACCACTCAAGCCAAATAGAGCGGTCGTTCGGTGTGTGCGCGGCGATAATAAACCTCGTAAATCCGAGAATTATCACGTTAAACGACACCGTATGAAATTTGGAATTCGATCCGATTACGGAAAATACATTAAATAAAATAAAAGTGAAAAGTGAAATCGAGTTAAATCAAAGTAAATAGTTTAACTACCTAACAGTGGAGTTACAGGGACACAGCAAAACAACAGATAAACAAGTCTCCCGTCAAGGTCAGCGAAACCATAGGCGGCACGAGAACAAATAGAAAAGGGCTCGAAAATAAATAAACAAATAGCACTATGGAACAAGTGCTGGAAATGATGAAAGATCTTATGAAAGAAATAAAAGAGATCAAAATAGGACAAAAGGAATATTATGAACACATAAAAGAAATTAAAGAAGAAAACAATACGTTAAAACAAGAAATAAGAGAGCTACAGACAAGAGTCGAGTCGCTTGAGAAGCAAGACAAGAAAAACAACATAATAGTGTCGGGCCTGGATCTAAATAACGAAGAAGAACATATAATAAAAGAAGAAATAGGTAAATTCATTAAAGAAGAGTTAAGAATTATCCCAAAAATTAAATATACAAGAAAGATTGGATACCAAAAATTTTTACTGAAAATGGAAACTACATCAGAAAAAATTAAGATTTTGAAAAACAAACATAAGCTTAAGCAAGTAAAAGATAAAATAGTATATATAAACGAAGATTTAACCAAGAAGGAGAGAGACATCCAAAAGAAAATCCAGGAAAAAGCGGAAGAGGAGAAAAACAGGGGAAATGACACAAAAATAGGAAAAGGAAAACTATATATTAATGGAAAAGAGTGGAAGTGGGATGAGAAAACAGGACAATTAAAAGAAATGACAAACACCAAGTACAATATATCAAAAAACTGAGAAATTATGTAATACGGAGTAATAAGGCAACGAACCAGGCAAAGAAAAAGGATACGAAAAAGGAGATGAATGACAACAAGACAGAAAAAGAAAAAGAGAAAAACGGAACAAAATGCAAGAAAGATAGAGAAACAACAGTAAACAAAAGTAGAACAGCAACTTGTAACATAGGAACATGGAATGTAAGAAGTCTCACGGGAAAAGAAGAAGAAATAGTTGAAGAAATGATAGAACAACAAATAGAAATGTTAGCAATAACAGAAACTAAAAAGAAAGGAAAAGGCTTTATGAAAATTTACAAAGGTTATTGCCTATTCTGGTCCGGTGTAGAAGAGACAGATAGAGCAGCGAAAGGAGTTGGACTGATAGTATCACCCAACTGGCTGAAAAATATAACAAAAGAAAGATATGTAAACGAAAGAATACTAGTGATTGAAATAATATTAAGAAAGGAAAACAATTGCACAATAATTATAACATATGGAGTAAATGAAGATGCGAGCAAAGAAGAAAAAGACAATTATTACAAGAAACTACAAGAAGAAATAGACGATGCAAACGAAAACCTCATAATCGTGGGAGATTTGAATGGACGAGTAGGCAACAGTAACAAGGGCGTTGAAAGAATAATGGGTGAAGAAGGAGAAACAATAAAGAATAATAATGGAGAGAGAATTATAGAAATGTCCATGGAAAATGACCTAATAATAACAAATACAAAGTTTAAACACAAGGAAATCCATAAGATAACAAGAGAGGAGCCAAGTAGAAATGAAAAGTCTATAATCGACTACTTTCTGGTATGAAAGCGATATTGGAAATATGTGAGGGATGTAAAAGTAACAAGAAAAGCCGAAATTGGTAGCGACCATTACTTAGTTCAAATGAAACTAATATTAAGTCAAGAAGAAAAAGAAGACAAAAGAAGAAATAAAGTAAAGAAGAAAATAAAAAGTTATAAGCTCAAAGAACAGACAAATAAAATAAAGTAACAAGATAAACTTAAGAAAATTTTAGATGGACAAAAAGGAGATGTAAGTATAGAGGAACAATGGAAAACACTAAAAGAAACAATACTAGTGGCAGCTGAAGAAAGTTGTGGAACGTCAAAAATAGGGAACAAAAGCACAAAAAGAACAGAGTGGTGGACAACAGAGATACAGAAAGTCATTAAAGAGAAGAAAGATCTATGGAAAAAATACCTTAGCACAAAAATACAAACAGATTATGAGAAATACAAGGAGAAAAGAACTCAAGTTAAAAACACAGTAAAAGAAGCAAAACAGGAGTCATGGAGGAAATTCGGACAAAACATGAATGCAAATTTCAGAGATAATCAGAAACTATTTTACGGCACACTGAAACAACTAAGACAGAAAAAAGGGCATAGTATGAAAAATATGAAAGACAAAGTTGGAAATATAATAACTGAAGAGAACAAAATAATGGAGAGGTGGAAAGAGCATTTCAAGGAAATAACAGAAGTTAAAGATTCAAAGGAACAGATAAAAGAGAAAAAGGAAGAAAGTAAAACAGAAATAATGATCACTGAAGAAGAGGTCACACGAGCTATAAAGAAATTAAAATTAGGAAAATCAGCTGGAATTGATGAAATCACACCCGAAATGATGTACTATTTAGAGGAATCAGGATTGAAAGAATTTACAAAGTTGATAAATAAAATAATAAAAGAAAAGAAAGTACCCAAGGAATGGAACACCGGGATCATTCTACCAATACATAAAAAAGGGGATGTAAGAGATTGCTCAAACTACCGAGGCATTACGGCTAATGTGCATACCAGCAAAGGTACTTGCCAGAATAATAGAAACAAGAATAAAAGAACAAGTAGAAAACTCACTAGAAGAAACTCAGTATGGCTTTAGAAAAGGCAGGAGCACACAAGACCCAATATTTATATTAAGGCAATGTATCGAGAAGTGCATAAACAAAACTAAAGAAATTCACATAGCTTTTATCGACTTAGAAAAAGCTTTTGACAGAATAAGACGAGAAGATATATGGCAGAGCTTACAAAAAAATGGAATAGACAGTGAAATAACGGAAGTAATAAAAACGATGTACGATACAACAAAAAATATAGTGAGAACAAATAATGAAGAGTCGACTGAGTTTGAAATAAGAAATGGCCTGAAACAAGGATGTGTGCTGAGCCCTCTGTTATTTGCATTAGTAGTGAACGAAGCAATAAAGAACGCAAAACAAGAAATGAAACCGATGACACTGGGATATTGGAAGATGCAAAAGGTTGAGATATCGGAGCTGCTATTTGCGGACGACATGGCGATAGTAGCAGATACAGAAGAAAATCTACAACACAACCTGAACAAGTTAAACAAAGAACTGAACAAGATAAATATGAGAATGAACGTACAGAAGACAAAATCAATGATATTAGGACAAAGTAATAAAAAACATGATATCAGAATAAACGGGCAGAAGATAGAACAAGTCGAAGAATTTAAATACTTAGGAACAGTAATAGAAAGAAATGGAAAGATAGAAAAAGAAATAAACGATAAAATAGCAAAAGTAGGAAGAATATACAACGGATTAAGGACAACATTCTTGGAGAAAAGAGAAATACCAGAAGATGTAAAGATAGAAGTGGTTAAAAAGGTAATAAACCCCACATTAATATACGGTAGCGAAACTTGGACACTCACGAACAAAGATAAGAGTAGAATAAACGCAACAGAAATGAGATTCATAAGGAAAATAGACAGGAAAACAAGAAGAGATAGAATCAGAAATGAGAAATTCAGAAATAAATTTAAAATAAAACCAATACTGGCAAAAATCGAAGACAGACAATTAGGATGGCTGGGACATATACAAAGGATGACAGACGAAAGACTTACAAAGAGAGTGTATGAAGCTCGAGCACAAGGAGTCAACAGAAGAGGAAGACCTAGGAAAACGTGGCAAGAGGAGGTGAAAAAAGTGGTGCAGGAGAGAGGAATCCAGTGGAACGAAGTCAAAACTCTAACTCAGAATAGGATGGGATGGAAAAGGCTGATCAACTCAACCCAATAGTCTTACACCTCACGGTAGAAAGACTCAGGAATAAGTAAGTAAGTAAGTAACTAAATATAAAACAAATGGAATTTGATGGGGGTAAGTCATAAATTGTTTTACACAATTTGAAAGCATTTGTCTTAAAACGAATCAGAAACCCTTCGTGCTAAAAAATGGAATTTGATAGGGGTAGGTAATAAATTGTTTACTGGCCGTCCTACTAACCCAAACAATAAATGCCAACGCCGATAAAGGCTTACGGCGTGACGGCTAGTGTTCGCATTGAAAATTTTCACGCAGTTTATCTTCCTTCCGCGTCTTGTTTCGCTCGTTTTCTCTTGCTTCGCATTTACGGAATGTAAAATAATCGGATGATATTCCGATTTTATAAACATTCCGAAATGGAACATTCCGATTATTGAAATCATCCGATCATGCCCATCACTAGATGTCCCATAAGTTTTAAAAAAAATTCATTGTAGCTTATTATAGGAAAAATGCTTTTAATCTGGTTTGCGTTGAAGAACTAGACCATTATCCGTAGTTTTAAGCATATAATTCTATTAAATATAGCTGTAGAAATAATTACTTGTAGTTGAATTAATATAAAATTAAAGCAATATAAAATATAGCTGTTAATATTTTTCTCAAAACTTATGGAACATACTTTAATACCATGTCTATGAGTTCTGCGTTGGTGAAGTTAGGTGCCATATTTTTTTTACGAATAAAAGATGCTCCCATTTGACCACTAGTGACGGAGAGTGACAGATACAATTTAAGGTAAATGCAATAATTTTATATTTTACTAGTTCACCACTCTCAACATAATTAATTTGTTATTTCCGTTAATAAACGACTTTTACTACACTTTTTTTAATTAAGCATCAGTACACATCACAAAATATCATTCCTTGCAATTATGCGTTAAAGTCAAGAATCACCCTGTATAAATGATGTTTTGAACATAAAATTTCTGATTAAAACATTATTTGATAACAAAAATAAAAATTTTCTGGCAAATAATAAAGCAAATACGTTTTATAACAGCAACAGCTTGTTACGTGTCAAAAGCGTATTGTATTAGGATTATTAGTTTACGGCCATGAATAGACGGTCAACTGGGTAAACGCAGTTGTAGCGTGTAAAAATAGTATCAGAGTCGAGGGGTTGAAAAAAAAAGAGAAAAAGAACAACAGGTTTTGTTTTTCTAATTGGTGAAATTGGAAAAACATGGCTGTACATTGATAGTTTTCATGGTAAAAATGTAGTAAACCCAAGATTTCCCGTTCTTCGTAAATGGTTTGTTGATACTAAGAAAGATTGCTTGAGGCAGTCATGAAGACTGTTTAAGGAACCACGGGAGTCGTTGTACAGTTTTTCCTGTTGTTATCGAGTACATACATACATACATACAAGTCCCATTATTCCCTTACGGGACATAGGGTGTTGACGAAGTGTCTCCACTCGTCTCTGTTTCTTGCCATTCCCCTCAGTTGCTGGATCGATTTTTCTGTTTCCTCTTCCACGCTACGTCTCCATGTTATCCTTGGTCTACCTGGGTTCCTTCTTCCTTGCGGATTCCATGTTAGGGCTACTCTGCAGGTTTCATCTTCGCTCTTTCTTGTGGTGTGGCCGATCCATCCATATTTTCTTTTAAGGACCTCTGTGATTACTTCTAGTTGGCTCGTTCTTTCCATCAGTTCTTGATTTGATACCCTATCTTGCCACCTTATCCCAAGTATGTATCTCAGGCACCTGTTGACGAAGATTTGTAATTTTGCTATGGTCGCACTGGTAATTCCCCACGATTCGCACCCGTACAATAACACCGCTTTAACAGTTGTGTTAAACACTTTTAACTTGGTCTTCTCTTCTAGATTGCTTGCTCTCCATATTTTACTCATGTTGATAAAAATGCCTCTCGCTTTATTTATTCTGTGCTCGACATCTAGGATTGAACCGCCATCCCTCACAATCACGCTACCTAGATATGTAAATATTTCTGTTTTTTCCACTGCACTGCTATCAGAATAGAATATGTTGTTGTCCTCTTCTATGTTTGCTATCATCATTTTTGTTTTTTTCATGTTTATTTTTAATCCTGCTTTGTTCGCTTCATGTTGTAATGTGTTAAATTTTTCTTGCATGGCTGGTTGGTTTTGGAAAAGTAAGCATATGTAGTCAGCATATTCCAGGCTTTCTAAGCATTTGGTTAAGCTCCATCTTATTCCTCTCTTTTTTTTGTACGTGTTGCGTAGAACTTCGTCTAGCACAACTGTAAACAGCAATGGTGATAGGATACATCACTGTCGGACTCCTGTTTCGCATTCAAAACTTTTTGTGAGTTTGCCTTTATGTAAAACCCTGCATTTAAACCCCGTATAACCAGCTTTTAGTTATCGAGTATGTATATTTTTTATTGGAAGTTAGAAATTATAGTGACAAGTTTAGGGCGACATAGTCGTATTTGTTGGTGAAAACATCTTCCAACGGGCTTCACAGCTAAGAGAGGGTTGTGCAGTTGGCAGTTAGAGTGACGTTAGCAGCTGTCAGTGTAAGCTGTTGTAGGAGAGCAGATTATCCTTTTGGTCAATGATGTATGCTGATTAAGCTTCTGAGAAGCTAGTCTTCAACAAAATCCGCAAGTGTAACGACTTCAGATAAGTGAATTGTAAAAATTTGATATTTAGCATATTTCAAAAGCAAGAACAGTATATCACCCCATGATTGTGTAATTGTCCTAGCTCGTTATTTCTTCTCCTTTCTCATCCTTCTGCTACTCTCTCTCCTCCGTAGATTCTTTATAGGATTTTCGGTTCCTAGACTTCTAGTTTTTCCTTGCCTGCCTTGTTCTCTAGATCTCAATACCGTTTTATACACCCTCACTTTCGTGCTACGCAATACACTTTTAAATTTTAATATTGCACTTAAACGCACCTGCACATCTGTTCCCTTTTACTAGCCTGTTGTCAATTTTCTTACTGTTGTTTCCGTTCTCTGTGATTACAATGCCCAGATAGGTATGACTCTGAACTCTGGCTATTTTCATTATCCTGTTGTTATTCCAGTGTAATTTCAATTTTTCCTATTGCTATTCCTGCTTTGCTTCCCATTATCATATATTTAGTTTTTCTTTCGTTAATTATTAAACCAGCTTTTCTCGCTGCTCTTTCCAGATTCTTAGTTATTTTCTTTAGCTCCTTTGGTGTTCTTGCTAACAGTGTGACGTCGTCCGCATATGCTAGACACTGGTGACTCTTGTTTGTTACCTTCCCTGTTTTATTTAAAGAGTGTCGTGGACAGCAGATCCCCTTGTCTTAGGCCCTTCTTGACGTTGAATCGTTCTGACAGCACCCCATTTGCCTTAACTATATTGTAGGAGCCTGTTAATGTTATGTTTACTACCTGCATTATCTCTCCTGGTCCCTAATGCTTCCATCGCGTGGATTAATTGAGGTCTTCTTATTGAAGCTTGTAAGCTCCTTTGAAGTCAATGAAAATAGCACGGATTTCCGTGTTGTATTCATAGCAAGTAGTTTGAATTTCTTTCAATGTGAATATTTGATCGGTTACTGACCAGTTTTTCCTGAAACCGCCCTGATACTTTCCGATTGCCTCCTCTGCGAATTCCTGAAGTTTATTTTGTAGACTGTATCCAATAGCCGATACCTCTATAGTTTTCGCTTTTTTTGTACAAGGGATTAAAATTGCTTCCTTCCACGGATCAGGCATCTTTCTTTGTCTCCATATTCATTTAAATAGTTCGTATACTTGGTCGTGCATTACCTGTTCCCCATACTTTATGAATTCACCTGTAATCCCGTATCCTTCTGGACTCTTTCCATTTCACATTTTTGTTATTGCCACTTGTATTTGTTCTCTTGTTGATTCCTGTAGTCTTTCTGTGCTATTTATCTCTCCTTCTTTGACTGTGTCTTCCTCTCGTTCTTCGATTTCTTTGTTGAGGGTTTCCTCAAAGTGCTCTTTCCATCTTTTTATTATCGCTGCTTCTTCCCCTATGAGGTTATCGTTCTTATCTTTGCAGAATAATTGTCTTTATAGGAATCCTTTACGTGTGTTTTTGATGCCTTGGTAAAAGTTCTTTATCTTCTAACTCTTGTAACTTGTGTGTTTGGAAAGCTCTTTTCTCTTTTCTGTATATATTTTTTGTTTGTCGCTTTTGCATTGGATATTTTTCTTCGTCCTCTGCAGATTCGAATTGAAGTTCTTTCCTCTTGCTTTTTGCCTTTTATCTCGAGCTATTCTGCATTTGTCATTATATTCTTCCTCTTTTTCTTTCGTACAACTTCCCCCGCTACCTTTTTTATTATTTTCTCTAGATTTTCCATTTTTTTTCAACCTCTCGTTCTTTCGTACTCTTTTCGAATTCTTCTCCAATTCTATCTTGATATCTAGCATTTGTCTCTTGTTTTAGTAATTTTTCTATATTATAATTTTTTTCCGCGCTTCTTTGCCTTTTCATTGTCATAACATTTTCGTATCTAATTGTTGCTCGCACTAGGAAATGATCGGATCTCATATCGGCTCCCCTATATGACCTGATATTCTTCACCTGACTTGCAAATTTTTCTTGAATGAGTAAATAGTCTCTTTGGTTCACTGTTCTACCATCTGGAGTATTCCATGTTCCTTTGTATATTTCCTTTTGTTGAAAATGCGACAATTCTTCCCGTCGGCAAAGCCTATCGATTTCCGTCCGTTTTCGTTTGACTCCTCGTGTTTACTGAATCTACTGATTGTTGGATAGTATGCGTCTTCCTTGCCTAGCTTTGCATTGCAATCTCCCATAGTTATTATTTCTTGGCCCGGTAACCGATCATAAAAAATCTCGAGGTCTTTATAGAAATTGTCCTCTTCCTTTTCTTCGGTGGGGGCAATTTTATCAATATCCACAACCACACCGAAGGTTGATCTAAAAGTAAGGTAAAAACTAACAAGCTTTAATAAAACCGATTTTGTTACACTTGTTCTAATACAGGGTGTTATTCCATCAGTATAAACGCTACACCGTTTTATCTCTGGCCATAAAAATAAATGTGCACGTCAATTTGCGTAGATGGTAATTTTACATTAGGGACCCAAGTTTTAAGGAAATGTAATGCTGCTGCCATCAAATATAACTCTTCACTGTCACTATCGCTTATGACAATTAAAAAGGCAAGTCTTTATTTAGTTAACGCCACTCGTGTAATATTTTAGGTTATGTTTATATTTATCTATTCTAAATACAAATCCTGCCAAGTTTACTGCAGATAAATTATAAATATTCCTAAAATGTTTTACTACTACTGCGCAGGTTTACAAGAAGACTTACGAAAAATATTGAATACGTACCATTATTGGCTTAAGAAAAATTTATTTGTAAATTAAAAAAGATTTATTTGCTCTGAAGGGAAACCAGGGATGTCATTCCAACCGGCAATTCCTATGCAACAAATGCAGTTTCAATCCTTTCCTCCCCAACAAACTCAATTAAATCAACCCATGGGGTGCTTTGCAACGAATATGCCTAATTATATTCCACAATTATACTCACAACCAGCCTATTATGAACAACACTTATTACCGAATGTGTTAAATTCACAAACAACAAATGAAACTGCAATGGAAGTGACACAAAACTCACAAATTCCAGGAAGCAGCAAGGTGCATCATAAACCTGATGGTGAAGTGGTAATCTTTACTGATGATGAGGATATAGAAGACAAGCAAAACGAGTTTCAAACTATTAGAAAGAAACGTAAAAGAATAATAATTGATGCAAGTCAAAACACGCAATCCGTCTCAACCAGTAACAGATTTCAACCACTCATGGAACAGAAAGATGAAGATGCATCAAAAACAAAACCAGATAGCATCAAAGAAAAAGTACCGCCATTTATCTTACACTTTGTAGATAAAATACCACCCTTAATTAAACTGATAGAATCAGTAGTTACAAAAAACGATTATTATTACCAACTAATGAGTGGTCAAAAGATCAAACTTCAAATAAACACGGTAGAAAACTACAAAAAAGTCAAAAAAGCACTAGATGACAACAAAGTAGTTAGACACACATACAGCCTAAATGACAAAAACTATCGAGTAGTGTTGCGTAATCTACATCATACCACAGATCACAAAGAAATCAAAGCAGCATTAGCTGAAAAAGGACATCAAGTAGCAGGTATTGGTGCCTTAGTGAAAAATAACAATGGAAACCCTAAAAAATCTCTTCTTCATCGACCATATAGATGCGTTAAATGCGGTGAAAGCCACGATTATAGAACTTGTCTAAGAACTCGCAATGACGGTACTCCTCCTAAGTGCGTACTATGTCATGGGGCTCACCCAAATAATTATAAGGGCTGTACAATATACCAAGAAATTTTAAAAAGATCTCCGGGGACGAATGGCACGATATATAGAATAGGACAGCAATGGCAGCAGGCACAACAGCATCAACAACAGCAACAAACATATCCACAAAGAAACCTACAACAACAAAGTATATTAATAAACAATCGAAATATAAAACATAACAATAATATTGGTAGTCCATCTTATGCCCAAATTGCTGCAGCAAACATCAGACCTAACATTGCACCCGAAATGATTAGTGAAACTACTACCAATTATATGCAATTCATGCAACAAATGTTACAACAGCAACAACAACTCATCAACCAATTGACTGCTGAAATCAAAACACTCAGAGAAGAACTGCAAACCGCTCTTCGCAATAAACATGGCCCAGCTATATAAAATAGCACTATGGAATGCCAATGGGTTATCCCAACACAAACAAGAAGTAAAAGTATTTTTAACATACAATAAAATCGATATCCTACTAATATCGGAAACCCACTTCTCATCCAAATCATACTTTAAGATAAATAATTATAATCTATATTACACTAATCATCCTGAAGCTGATGTAACTGCCACAGGTGGCTCAGCCATATTAATTAAGGACCACATAAAGCACCACGAAATTCCTAAATTCGAGGAGCAAGCTACTAGCGTATCAATTGAGGACTGGAGTGGAACACTTATAATATCTGCAGTTTACTGCCCTCCAAACTACAGAGCAAATAAGGAAGGATTTATTGAATACTTTAGTATGTTGGGCAAGAGATTCTTGGCGGGAGGTGATTATAATGCTAAAAATACTAGATGGGGCAGCAGGCTCACTGCACCTGGTAGAGGAAAAGTTTTATCAGAAGTAATGGACAAGAAACAACTTGGTCACTTATCTACCTACTCTCCCACATATTGGCCTTCAGATCCAAACAAGGTACCCGACATGCTTGACTTTTTTATTACAAAAGGAATATCTGCAAACTATTTAACAATCGAATCAAGTTATGACTTGTATTCTGATCATACTCCCGTATTAGTCACTATAGGTACAACATTTCTAATAAAATCTAAAAACGAAATTCTATCTACTAGACATACAGACTGGAATCAATACAGACAACAAATTGACAACAAAATAAATCTAAAACACGCACTACAAACCAAGGAAGATGTTGAAAAAGCTGTCAGTGAAATAACTACTATAATTCAGCAATCAGCATGGGAGGCAACTCCAAAAATAACAACTACAAAACAAGGTCAACATTGTCCAAAACTTGTTAAACAAAAAATTGAGGAAAAATTGAGACTCACAAAAATATGGCAGCGCAGTCGATATCCATCAGATAAAAAACGGTACAAGGAAGCAAGCAGAGATCTAAAACAACTTCTTCAAAAACTTAAAAATGAATCCTTTAACGATTATCTGAAAAACCTCTCTACTACAGAGGATACCGAATACTCCTTGTGGAAAGCCACTAAAAGAATAAAAAAGACCTCAAATACGAAAGGAGGATGGAACATGGGCTCGTACAGATACTGAAAAAGCAAATGTATTTGCACAACACCTAGAAAATGTTTTCACACCATGGCCAACACAATCTACAGCTGAAGAAGCAAAAGAAATAAAGGATTATCTTGAAGCACCATACCAGCTATCGCTATTACCAGATTTATTCACAGTAACAGAAGTAAAAGCCCTAATAAAAAACAGCATAAACCCTAAGAAAGCTCCAGGATATGACCAAATTACGGGACAACTCCTAAAAGAACTGCCACGCAGAGGATTAGTCTTATTAACAATTATATTTAATGCTGTTTTAAGAGTGGGCCATTTTCCTGCACAGTGGAAAACAGTTGAAGTAATTCTTATACTTAAACCTGGAAAACAACCCAATTCAGTGGCACCATACAGACCAATCAGCCTGCTTCCCATTCTAAGCAAACTATTAGAAAAGTTGTTACATAAATGGTTCATGGAAGTCATAACAGAAAACCAACTGATCCCGGAGCACCAATTTGGCTTCAGAAAGCAGCATGGTACCGTTGAGCAGATACACAGAGTTGTTAATGTCATCGAACAAACTTTTGAACAAAAACTTTGGTACTTTTTTAGTTTACACCCCCACATTTAGGGGGTGTAAATTAAATTATAGTCTATGGGTACTTTTTTAGTTTACACCCCCACACTTAGGCTAAATAGAAAAATCAGAAATTAGTTGTATGTGAGGGTGTAAACTAATATGTCTATGTTAAACTAAATTAGTTTACACCCCAAACTTTTTATTGAAAATTAAGTAAAACCAATTATTCACGTTTACAAACTTCTGCTATTTGCAAAGAGAATGTAACAAGCCAATCCACCACCAGTGCCACCTACCACCGTCAGTGCACACCAGGCACAACACGCCAACGTACCTTACCTAACCTAACCTAGCCTAACCTATCCTATCCGAACCTAAACTCACCTAACCTAATCTCGCAATTAAAATCATAATGCTTCAATACAAAACAATGGAAAAAAGTGGGGTGTAAACTAAATAAGCTGCCCGTAAACATTATTTTAGTTTACACCCCCACATTTAAACGAAATACAAAAATCGTAAACCAGGTGTAGCTGGGGGTGTAAACTAAAAGAGTGCCAAAACTTTATTGCTCCGCTGCGTTTCTTGACAAATGTCAGTCATTTGACAAAGTCTGGCATGATGGACTGCTTTTTAAACTTAAAACAACATTGCCTCATGCGTTATATACAATCATAAAATCATACTTAGAAGAGAGGTACTTTAGAGTCAGAAACGATCAAGAAGTAACACAATTACACTCCATTCGAGCAGGAGTGTCGCAAGGGAGCGTCTTGGGACCTACACTATATCTACTCCATACAGCTGACCTTGCAACAGCAACATATAAACACATAATGTCATTCGCTGATGATAAAGCTATCCTAACAGTTCACAGGAACCCAATATCAGCAGCAAATCTACTTCAGGAATATCTCAATATGCTTCAGGATTGGGCTAACAAATGGCGTCTCAAATTTAACCAAGACAAATCTGCTCACGTAAATTTTACAAAATGTCGAGGAGTCATGCCCCCAGTCACACTCAGTGGACAAATATTGCCACAGACAGATTCAATTAAATACCTGAGTATGCACCTAGATAGGGGATTAACATGGAGATCACAAATCTTCAACAAAAGGAAACAACTAGACCATAAATTCAGACAGCATTACTGGTTACTAGGACGGAAATCTCCACTAAATCTTGAAAATAAATTACTAGTTTACAAAGTTTGTTTTAAACCAGTGTGGATGTACGGAATACAACTTTGGGGTACTGCGTCAAATTCTAATATAGACATAATCGAGAGATTTCAATCAAAAGTGCTACGTGCTCTATGTGATGCTCCGTGGTATATTCCTAATAGTGAAATACGTTCAGACCTAAAAATTAACACGGTTAAAGAAGAAGTAAAACAGTGTAGTGTTAAATACCTCGCCCGGCTAGATACACACCCGAATCTGTTAGTTATAAATCTATTAGACAATAGTGAAGATATGCACAGACTTAAACGGCGCAAAGTTCTAGATCTGCAATTTAAATCTTAGATTAATATTCCAATTTATTCCTGTACATATATATGTGTATAAAGAAATAAGTTAATTAAGTTATGATCACTGGATCACAACTTCCATGTTATTACACGTCACACACAATCGAATCACACATTAGCACAGATTGCAAATAGAAAATTCGGCAAAATAAAAAAATAAATAAAAAAATAATAACAGTCAACTTTTGAATGTCATTGTTAAAAATAAGTCATACTTATGTCATGCTGTTGTGTCGTAGTTATGTTCCGGATTGAAAATGATTTCTTCGTACACGGTATATCCCCTACTAGTTTGTCAACTTATTGGCAACTAAAATAAAGGCAAAAATGCAGAATGCAAGAACAACTCCCTCCCATTTGATGTCTTTTATTTGTTCTTAGTTAAAGTTTCTAAAGAATCACGATTAATAACATTAGTAACAATAGGAAGGGACCTGTCTTCGAGTTCTACATTTTTCCCCAAATAGACATTTTTGAAAATATTTCATTCTTTTCTCAAACTTAGATTGAGCTTGTATTATTAACTAAGTTTGACATATAACCAGATGGTAAAATGGCTTCAGGTATGATACTTTTTACTTTATTTCTACAAATTTAATAAACACTTCATGAATTATTATACATACAACTAAAAGATTCACCTACCACTTGTTTTCCATAATAGTTAGCTGTAACAATTTGCCAAAAAGCCATGCCAAATTACACTTGCACTTCACTGGTTGACATTTCAAATTCCAGGTGTAAATCAAATTAGCCAAAAACATTTTTTTTTTAAAATAAGTGACATTAAATTAAGCAACTTTTATTTTCTGCATAACATCCCATTTTAATAAATTTTACTTGGAAAAACTACAACAAAGTTTGATCCTCAATTGGTTGCAAAACAACAGGAATTTCCGGCTGAAACCTTCTGCTGCTGACACGATTTTGTCGGTACATATACTCCTTTGTCATGGAGTGTGCGGTAAACATGTCCCGGCTTTTATGGAGGATCGGGTCCACTGGTCCCCACGATGCAGCAGGCCGCAGAAAAAACTTTAAGCTATTTGTTCTTGACACATAAGAAATCACTATAAACCCCGACACTAATACCAAAGGAATACAATACATAAACCATTGGTAGAACATCACCCACGCCCATGGGGGAAGCCCTTCAGTGCCTGCACGCCAGTCATAAGTGGAAGTGATGAAGAATATGAACATTATAAATGGACACGTTATCCAAGCGCACTGCCAGTAGCTAGTGGAACGAAAACCCAGCATGAAGTGCATGTCATCCACGAAGTTGCTCAAGCCGTACCACCATATTACGCCCACAACTTCTAGGAAGACAACCATCAGTATCATACAAGTAGCGTTGATGTTGTCTACATAATTTACCAGCAAAGAGCCCACCTGAGTATAATAGGGCAGGCCGAATATAAATAATGCGACACACGTTGCCCCCACAGTTACAGTTCTGTGTAGTAGCATAACTGGCCAGGTTTCGTACAATGCTGACAGTAACGTGGCAACAATGAACATTTGCGATCGGAGACCCATAATATAAATGCTTGAAAAGAATATGAAGCACCACAGCTGCGACGTCCCAGGCCAATGCATCAATGCCAGGGGCATGCGAACAAACAGCATGTTATCGTCCCACTTGATTATGTCATCCAGGGAAAGATTGAGGGCGTAGCTGAGCGTTCCGAGGGCATTAAATGATACAATTCCAAATAGTAACGAACAGAACAAGTCAAAAGTGTTGGCCACTATTGCATGCACATGCACTGGGTTACGAAAATTAGAATGTGAGCCGAGCATTGTAAAGCCGCCAAACCCAAGGCCCACGCTGCACAAGATCTGCTCTACCGCCAAGCGCCACGTACGGAACTCCTGCAGCTTCTTGACATCTGGTTTGAGAAAATACTGCAGGCCACGCAGCGAACCAGGATGAATCAGCGATATAAACACTAGGATTCCTTGCAGCAAATGTGGAATCACCGTGAAGCTGAGCAGGAGCCTTTGCAGGGATTTGATTCCGTTCCGTAGGCAAAAGAAAATGACCACTAGGGTGAATACGTTGCCCAAAAGAAGCTCCCACCGCAAATGGCCTAGCTGTCCTGTCGACAACCGCTGCAAGACACGTTCTCCCCAATAGTGAGCTGCGCTGTTCTGCCAGTCCAAATTGTTGCAGTATTCACTTCCGTGTGCATTGACGCAAGCCTCACGTACAGACCTGTTGGTTTCGAAGGTGTAACAGTTCTCTTTGGCCCAGCTGGGGTTGCATTCTGACCATGGAAGCGTGTTCTGTATGCTTGCCACGACGTAAAACAGTAAATAGGAGCATATTGTGCTGTAGTACAGGGACAAGGAGAGCAGTACGAAAATGGAAGCCCACCCAGCACCTCGCCAAAATAAGCACATCTTCCAGACTGCAATCGGGCCACTACTTGAGAACTGTCCTATACCCAGTTCCAGGTACGTCAACGGGATGGCGATAAACACAGAAACCAAGGTACATGGTAGGAAGAATGCCCCGCCGCCTTCATTACTAATAACTACGGTGAATCTCCAACAGTTGCTCAAACCAATTGTCCAACAGATTAATGCCAGGATGGAATAATAGGATTTGCTCCATTTTTCAACTTGATTGTGTGATTCAATTTGAGGTTTCATTTTTGAAATTTTGTAGTACTAAAATTTTCCCTGTTGACATAAAATAAAAAAGTTTATCAAAGCCATCTGCTTTTTCTGTTTACTAATGGGCATCATCTCAGTATGCAGAGTGCAAAGTAGCTTAAACACTGATTACTATGGTTATATGGGCCCCAAGAGTTCAAAAGGTGTTTCAACCCTAACCAAAGACTTTACTTGTGAAATAAAATAACTCAATCATAGTTTCTTAGCTGGACCCTGTTTTTCAGCAAAATGTCACACCTTTTGCTCTAAACACCTTGTACTGTATGCTATAATAACGAGTGATTTTTTAAAAACCCTACTGCAGCAGGCCCTGGATAGCCTGAATCAGCTGGCACTACTGAAGTGCACTGTAAGTCTATGTCAAAGTCAAGGTTAGCAGGTTAGGTTTTGTGTCAGTTTGTGTCAAATGACAAACAAAATCTAACCTACTAACCTCGAATTTGACATAGACTGACAATGCACTTCAGTAGTGCCAACTGATTCAGGCTATCCAGGGCCTGCTGCAATTGGGTTGTTAAAAAATCATTCTATATATATTTACAAGGTTATATACAGCATGATCCCCAATTGAGTTTAACATATGTATGAATTTTTTTTTTAAATGATTTATTTGCATATTTACAATCTACTTCCAGAGGAGTATTAAGTAAATGCGCTAAAGTACAAGATATGTAAAAGAAACATTCACTAACGCTTCTCCTTATGGGCTACTATCTCTTCGTTAGATTAGGTCTTGAGGCCAGGTTCTGTGGAGTCTTCTTGTGTTAGGACCATTGCTATATAACTGCTCAATCAGGTTGTCTTGGTGATTAGTTACTTGACCGTGGTATCTGATAACACACTGCTCAATCTCGTCCTTGCTGGAAGGGATTTTCAGGTCGGTATGAAGTGTGTGATTGCTAACATACCAAGAAGCATCTGCCAAGATTTAAGTGCTTTTGACTGGAACTTCTGTATGATCGCCAGATTCAATGACTTAGCACTTCCCCACAACTGGTTTAAATATAGTTTTGTACAATCGAGTTTTATTGTTTAATGAAGAGTTTTGACTTGCGTCCGAGAAGCCATCTACTTAAGCTTCGTCTTGATATGGGTTTTCCATGTAAGTGTTTGGTCTAGGGTTATTCCCAGATATTTTGTTTCAGTTTTCGTAGATACAGGTTGCTCGTCGATTTGTAAATGTGACTTGGACAGATTTGGCTTGATTTATCTTCATTCTCCATTTTTTATACCATTCGGTCAGAAGATCCAAATGGGTTTGTAGTTGTTCAGAAGCTGTTGTTGAGTTTTCACTAGTCGATAGCACAGCAACGTCGCCGGCGGACAAGGAAATTGTTGCGATATTTGTTTCGGGTAGGTCGATGGTGTATATTATTTATTTATTTAATTTGCACTCAGCCAACAGCCGTTAGGCCAATTACAGGCGTCGCTGTGCAGTTATGAGGACTTCCAACCCCACTAACGACTGTCATGATGTTGTATGACCGCCGGGACCAACTTCTTTCCGTGATAGCCGTACCACGAGGCGCCGAGAGATGCAGCCATGGAACTCCCATCCAAGTTCTGACCAGAGACAGCGTTGCTTAACTCTGCTGATCGAACGTGGACGCTTGTTCAAGCTACACCACTCGGGACCCGAGGATTGGTCCAAGGATGCTACCTTGTGGAACACCAGATTCTATAGGATGAAAGTTGGATTGACATCCATTGTGTCTTACTGGGAAGTTTCTGTCAGTTACTAGATAGTTTATTTTAACTTAAATATGAAACCAGGATGCCTTTATCGAAAGCCTGTTGGATATCGAGGAATACTGCATTACAAAATTTCTCCTCTTCTAGGCTCTTAGCGATCAAATTAACTATTCTATGCACCTGCTGGATTGTCAAATGTCGTTCTCCAAATCCAAATTGGTGGTTGGGGAGTAGCGACTCAAGGTCATGTTCTTGTGGATTGTTCTTAGAAGGAGTCTTTCAAATACTTTACTTGCTATAGGCAAGAGGCTGATGGGTCGAGAAGACAATGTACAATGTTTCGCGTGGAGGTTTGCCTGGTTTGTGAATATAATTATTTCGGCATATTTCCATGCAATGGGGTGGTAGGTTAAGCTTAACCGGTTATAGATGACTGTTAGAAGTACAGTAGCTCTTTTGGGTAATTGTTTTAGTATTTGTCCTGTAATCAGGTCGTATCCTGGAGCTTTATGTATGTTAAGTTTGCTTATTTCCTTCTTAACTTCAGCAGGTGAGAAGGGTTTAATTGGGAGAAACATTTGGCATGGTTTTCACAATTAATAAATCAAAACGGAATAATATTAAACTTACTAACAACAGTTATTGGTAAACTGAATCCATAATGGCTCATATTCTCCGTATTGCTACTTAGAACGCTAATGGACTGCTTAATCATAAGCTAGAAATGACATCATTTTTAAATCTACACAAAATTGACATTTTGCTCATATCCAAAACGCACTTCACTAATCGTATAACATTCAACATACCACAATACATAACATACAATACTCCCCACCGTGATAATACAGCCCACGCAGATTCAGCGGTAATTATACCGTTTGTCCACAGGAGTACGCACCAAAGAGATAAGATAATGCTAATAGAATATAAATATCAACCAGTGCTGTGTGCACCGTCACAATATCATATCTCATTAAATCACACATATAAACTGTCACAAGTGACATTTGTTTCATACAGGGGCGAGTCAGAAGCCAGAAAACAAAGTTTTAGCGTGCCGGCGATCACAGCATTAGCCGATCTTTCTATTCTATTAGGTTATCCCTATGGTGCGTCCTCCTGTGGACACACGGTATGTAAATCGATCTCCCACTACGAACTACCCATGTACCTGACTGACAAAATCCAAGCAACATGTGTCGAAATATAGGCTCTTCTATGGCACTTCAAGGTCTCTGCTATCTATAACCCCCCATGACACACAATATCATCAGATGAATAGAAAGACTTCTTCCGTACTCTTGGTAATAAATTCATCATTGGAATGCCAAGCATACCCACTGGAGCTTGAGAATTATTACAAGAAAAGGCCAAAATCTCCTGCCAACTATGATTGAAAAAAATTGCAACCATCTCACTAAGGGGGTATCCACATACTGGCCAAACGACCCAAATAAGCTACCCGATCTAGACTACTTCATCACATGCGGAATTTCAAGAAATAATTACCTGATAAGAAACAAACTTTGATTTATCTACTGATCATACACCGGTCATATCCAGTATAAGTACTACTGCCATTAATAAACCATATTCCCCCAAGCTGACTTCCAAAAATACTGATTGGACACAACTTCAAGACTACCTAGCAGGAAATATTGATTTTAGGTTACGAATAAAATCTCCCGAAGCAGTACAATACTTCACAAAAATAGTGTTAAAAGCAGCCTGGCACTCAGCCCCCCAAAAGGATTACAAAACCACTAACTTTTCCTGTGCCATTACGCATCAGGCAATTAATAGCTGAGAAACGACGAGCCAGAAGAGTCCGGCAAAGATCGAGAAACAACACTGACCTACACCATTACAATAGGCCGTCCAAAACAAAACAATACTTTTGAACAATACATTACTAAACTCTCACCTAATGATAATGCTTTGAAGGCAACAAAAAAGCTGAAAAGACCGTTCCACCAATTCAACAACCCAATGAATAGTGGGCGCGTAGTGATCAGGAGAAGGCCGACACTTTTACCACACATCTAGCTGATGTGTTTCAACGCGAGATTGGAGATCCAAACAACAAAGTAGATAACTACATCCATTAAAAAAAATTCATTTTTGGGAGATTGTTCATGCTTACCCTAAAACTTATTTTGCCTATAATTTCTATTCAGTTGAAACCTCGATATTCAGCAACAACTTTTTTGGTTTTGAGTCAAGTACTATAATTATCAAAGATATTGCAAAAGACTATTAAGGAAAAAGTTGTCGGCAATGTTCTCAGCAACTTAAATGCAAAGTTTGAAAAATATCGATTAATTTAAAATACTGCAATAAAATGAATTGGAAATACTGACTGTGCATATGCCTACGTGTTTTTCCAAACATGACAATCTTTGAGAACATTTTAAGCAACTTTCCCTAATAAACTTTTGCAATAATTTTAATAATGATAGTACTTTACACCAGGTGTCAATCATGCAGGTCACATGCGGCCCTTAGCAAGCACACCTGCGGCCCGCACAAAGGACACTGTAGCGATTAATTGAAATAATTTAGGTAATTCTGCAATAACTTTGATTAAATTACTTGAATTAGTTGTCTGATGGGGTCACGAGATGTATGCAAGAACTTTATCAGAATAGTAAATGTTTAGTTTAATTTTGAAAATACAATAACGCCAGAAATGTACGTATCTTTAAGCAGAGGTTAAAAAGGAGTTTATGTTAATAATTTTTTTGCACTACTAGTCTCAGAACGCATCGTTATTGGCCTATTTTTAGGTCGTGAAGTTGGTTTTCTCCACCAAGGGAGAGAAAGTAAAATAAACAATTTTCACCGTGGTAACTAATAAATTGCTAAGTTACCAAATATGACTATTTTAATTTTGACGTTTTAAAGAGCTTTATTGTCAGGTTGACAGTTAAAATATTTTCGAAATTTGTTGGCAATTTAGATATTAAGCCGTTTGGTAGTGCAAAAAATAGTATATACACCACGGTAGCGAATCGTCTTATAACCTTCGCGCTTTAGATACTTCGCGCTGCGCGCTCAGTATTTAATATGCGCTCAGGTTATAATACTGCGCTTCGCTACCTTGATGTATAATATACTATTATTTATGTTGATGAATTTTATTTATGATAATGAATTTTTTATTTTGGTATGTATTTACATATTTATTTAGTTACTTTATTTATTTTAGTATTTATTTAGTTATCTATTATTTATTTATTACATTTTGTTATTAATTATTGTTAAATAAGTTGGGCATTATTGTTGGAACCTTTAATTTAGTTTTTGCATTTATTTTTTTGTTGTTGTATTAGCTTTCGCTAAATACAATTTTTTTATTATTATTATTATATATGCCCTGGCTAACTGACAACATAAAACTCATTCTCAAACTATTCAACATTTTTATTTGGTATTTTTCTTTGCTAATACAGGATAATCTCTGAAACTTCTTTGTGGCGTGAATGTATAATTCATATTCTTTTTTGGGTATTTCGCCACTCTGCAAATTAAAATTATTAAATAACGTATTAAATAACGAACATTTCGAGGGACAATCTGCCCTCGTTGTCAACGAATAACAATTAAAAAGGAACAAGAAAACTTGGCTTTTTCACAGAGATTGAAAACCACCAACCTCCAATGAATTGCTTGACATTGACGTTTGTTGATTGTCTAAACCTACTTGATCTGATCTTTAAGAATCGATAGCCAACTAGTGTCTAAAAATATTGAGAAAGCCGACACGCATTTTTCTTCGTTAAGTAAAATGTATGCCGTTTCCTTAATTTTTCGCCTAGTTGACATCGATTCTTTAGACAAGATCTTTGTGTTATTCCAGTGTACTTTGTGATTATTATCCCAAGCATGTTCTGCCAGCTTAGACTTATTGAATTGATACGTTTTGATCATATTTTTATGTTCTTTAACTCTAACTGCTAAAGGTCTGGATGTTTCACCGATATAGTATTTCCCGCATTCACAGGGGATACTATATATACAATTCTTTGAATGTTGTTCTTCGTTAAACGGTTTAGTTTTTGTAAGAACTGACCGCAAGGTATTCAACGTTTTGAATACCGTCCTAACATTGAATCTATTCCCAATTCGTCTAATTTTGTCAGATATGCCTGGAATATAAGGTATAGTAGTAGTAGTAGTAGAACCCATTATCCCCTTAAGGGGCATAGGGTGTATAGTTTGACCCGGGGACACCCAGGTGACCTTGTGACATTCCCTATGTTTAAATATCGTTCCTCCTATTCGTAAATTGTGTAATCCGCAGAGCTCCATAAACAGTTCACCATTTTCATTTCTTTCTCCCATTCCTTGTGTGCCCATGACGTTTTCGAAGTCTTAATTTTTTCTTCCCACTTTCGCATTAAAATCTCCCATTAAAATTAGTATATCGTCATTATTTATATTATTCAATGTTCGATTAAGTGAATCGTAGAAATTCTCTTTTTGCTGGTACTCTGCAATTTCCGTGGGTGCATAACATTGTACTATGGTTAGTTTGTTCTTCCCTACATTAAATCTCGCTACAATGATTCTCTCACTGATTGGTTTCCATTCAATTAACATCTGCTTCAGCCTTTTGCTAATAATAATTCCCACACCATGTATATGCTCACTGCCTTCCTCTAATCCGGAGTATATAATAGTGTGTTGCTGTATGTTAACTTCGCCCTGCCCTGTCCATCTACATTCGCTAACACCCAATATTTCTATTTTGTAATTTTTCATTTCGTTTATAGTTTGTGCCACCTTCCCTTCCTGATATAAAGTTCTGACGTTCCACTGACCTATCTTTAATATTTTGTTTGCTCTTGATTTTTTTATTTCCCTTGTATTCTCTGTCTCACTATTTTGTTTCGCACACCCTTTATCATTATCCTTTTTCTTTGCCGGGTTTGTCTTCATATATCCGTCCTCCCTTTTCTTTTTTAGTTTTTTGCACTTCTGTGGTCTTTTTTCCTTACCAAAGCACCACTGGTAGAATCCCAGATCCAATCTTCTCCATTTTTGGTCAATTTTCGGTATCCTATTTTAGTTGTTATTCCTTTCGCTTTTTCTTGGTTTGCTATGCTTCTGATTTTCGCTTGTATATTGGCCTCCTCTGCTGTTAAATCATCGTCTATGAATATGTTTGAACCTTTTAACTTGTATTTGTTCTTCATAATTTCCACTTTCTGCTCCCATTTCTCGAGTTTTGCTATTATAAAAAGTTTGCCGTTTTTCGTTTTTATTTGCCTTGCCTGCGTTGGTTCTACTGTAATATTCAGCTTGCTGCCCAAAAGCGTTTCTACTTCCTGCTTCTCCTTACCTTGAGCGCACACAATTCCTGTTATCTTGATATTGTTCCTTCTCTCTCTTAGCTCAGCTACTTCCAGCCTCTTTTCTAGGTTGTTTATTCTTCCGGCGAGTTTAATATTTTCCTCCCTTAGTTCCGAAATTTCCTTTCTGTAATCCTTTTGATCCTGCCTTACTTCATTTACCATTTGCATTAAATTTCTCATCATTTCCTTCAGTTCTTCTATGTCTGCAGCTGACTTTGTTTTATTTTCTTTGGGTGACATTTTGGTAGTTCTCCTGCTTTTATTTGCGCTGTCACCCCCTTCATCAAATTCAACCGTTCTTTTCCTGGATTCTCTCGCTGTCGAACTATCGCTATCGTATCTATGCGGCCCTCGCCCGCCAAGCATTTTTGCAAACAACCGCGTCAGCTGTGCGCTATCGTACTCTGACCCCGTGTCCCCGGCTATTGTCCGCGTCGGCCTTGCTAGAACACGGTTTGCGTTTCTTTCGTACTCTGCACTATAAACTACACTACCCTTAAGTAACTCCTTGTAACTGTTTAACTTCCGTATTTAAACAAATTCCGCTATCCTCGGTGAAACTTAGCCGCTTCTCACTTTGTTATACAGCACTGTGTAATTACTCACTCGATACGATCTATATTTAGATTTTATTTACCGGAGTTCGCAATTTCACGTCCGTACACAAGCTCGGTCCCCGCAAAACTTCGGAATATAAGGTATAGTTAGAGTATTATATGTTTGAGTGTCATTTCTTTATACACGTGTGGCATTGTTTCGTGTATTGAAAATGTTGACAACGAGAGCAGATTGTCCCTCAAAACGTTCGTTATTTAATACGTTATTTAATAATTTTAATTTGCAGAGTGGCGAAATACCCAAAAAAGAATATGAATTATACATTCACGCCACAAAGAAGTTTCAGAGATTATCTTAACAAAAGGTATAGGCCTAACATAACTAGTAACTTCCGAAATTGGGAAAACCTCTACAAGAAACTGGCACACTCTGAAAATAGTATAACTTTCCTATGTCGTTGTAGAAATAGCTGTATTATTCCAAAAGGGTTTAGACTCAAAGCACCTTATGTAAGTGCTCGTTCTAGTACTATCATGAAAAGAGCGAGTGAAGCTCTAGTCAGAGACAGAATACAATTTCACAGACATAACAAAGCTATATTATTTTCTGACATCAACAAACTGGAACAGGTGATGCAAAGGGATGTACGGGAAGACGATTTCAACCGTATGTACAACTCTATTAATTATACCTACATCAAAACACACAGAGCAGAAACGAACACATTTAAAAAAGTTCCAACACCTCATACAAGAAAAACACAACTGAACTGAATACACTAAAGAATAGTGACACCTTTTTAAATAAAACAGTAGTTAATCTGTCTTCTAAAGAACTAAACGCCACTGACAAATTAGTTCTTGGCAAAGGACTCAACTACGCAGTGGCGCCAAAACGAATTAATAAACTTGATTAAGTTACAGCCATAGAAGAGACTTGTCAAAAACTTCCAGAAGACATTAGACAGGAATACAGGATTAGAAACAAAATCATACTTGAACGACCTTACACAATCAGACAAAATATATCCAAACAAGAAAAACAGTCACTACACACACTAAAAAGCGATAACACAATTAAAATTCTACCTGCAGACAAAGGCAATGCCACAGTAGTACTTGACACAACCACATACAACGAAAAACTTTTAAAACTAATTGGTGAGAGACAATACACTAAACTAAATAAAGATCCAACACATACAATAGAAACAAAAATATACAAAACACTTTACAACCACAGAGAACAATTTACAGATTTTGTAAGACGTATATTAACACCACACTACAGTAAACCACCACATTTTTATGGATTACCAAAGATACATAAACCAAATGTACCACTTAGGCCAATAGTTAGTTCTATAGGTTCTCCTTGTCACAGTTTAGCTAAATATTTACTTAAAATACTGTCTCCTATATCAGGAAACACAGACACATATATAAAGAACACGCCACATTTCCTTGAAAAATTGAAAGAAGCAAACATAAACACACAACACTTAATGGTTAGTTTCGATGTAGTTAGTCTCTTCACTAATGTTCCAGTAGACAAAACACTCAACATCATTAAACATAGGCTACAAAACGATAACAGATTACATACACGAACAACATTAAACGTTGGTACCATTATGGAACTTTTAACACTATGCATTAAAACGACATACTTTCAACTAAACAATGAATTTTACCAACAAGATTTCGGGATGGCAATGGGTTCTCCTCTATCTCCTATTGTTAGTAACATTTTTATGGAAGACTTTGAACAACAACATGTCTACACATACACTAACAAACCAGTAGTTTGGTGGAGATATGTCGATGATGTTTTTGCAATTTGGCCTCATGCTATGGTTGAGGTGGACAAATTCCTTGAACATATTAACAGTAAAGACACCTCCATCAAATTCACATTAGAAACAGAGCAAAACAATCAGTTACCTTTTCTTGATACACTAATCACACGCACAATAAATACTTTTGAAACATCAGTATACCGTAAAAAAAACAACACTAATAGGTAGTTACATTTTAACTCCAACCATCACAAAAACATAAAGACAGGTGTTGTAAAAAGTCTTTACGACAGAGCCAAAGTTGTTTGCTCTAATGATGAAATTTTCAAAAAAGAGAAAGAATTTATTGTTAATGTTTTACAAGATAATGGCTATCCAGAGACTCTTGTTCGGAACATTTTCAATAAACGAAACAATGCCACACGCGTACAAAGAAATGACACTCAAACATATAATACTCTAACTATACCTTATATTCCAGGCATATCTGACAAAATTAGACGAATGGGGAATAGATTCAATGTTAGGACGGTATTCAAAACGTTGAATACCTTGCGGTCAGTTTTTACAAAAACTAAACCGTTTTAACGAAGAACAACATTCAAAGAATTGTATATACAGGGTGTCCCAGATAAGAGCAACTACATGGGGATTTCGGAAACGGCAAGAGATACAGGGTGGCTTAAATGAGAGAAAAGTTGCGCTATTCTGAGCCCAGTCAGATGCTGTATCGAAATTAAAAATATCTACAGGGGTTTTTAAAATATCGAGCAAAAACAAAAAATTGTGGTTTTCGAAAAATTGCAATATCGTCGCCATCTTGTAAACAAATTTAATAAAATTTGGTAATTTTGTATTAGCGACTACGGCCAATCGAATGACGTTTACGAATTTTTTCTAGGCCTTCTAGATTTTTTGCAACCATAGCCAACTTTGTTATTTCTTATGGCCGCCATATCGGATTTATACGTCATTAAATAGCGCATAAAAATACCTTTTCAACCATGTATAACAGACCTATCTTTAGATGACGGAAAGTTAAATTTATTAAAAAAACAGTTTTTCACTTAGTTGGCTGTGAAACAAATGCCGCAGTTGTGTTTTCTTAAAAATGTCTTTAAAAAATAATCTTTTATTTATGATACTAAAGTTAACAACTAATACATTATTTATGATTAAACTCACAACCAAAAAAAAACCGATGACAGAGCGTTGAATTAAAATAAATTAAATTAAATGTTCGAAAATTCCACCGTTGTTATTAATGCACGTCATGCATCGATGAATTAGAGACATACATGCATCTTTAACCATTTGTCCAGGCATTTCTTCAATGGTTTGAACAACGGCTGCCTCAAGTTCTTCTACTGTATTATAAGGAGTACAATAAACTTTATCCTTTAAATATCCCCAAAGGCAAAAATCAAGTGGCGTAAGGTCCGGCGAGCGAGCAGGCCAGGCAACCGGACCTCGATTTCCTATCCAGTTATTTCCATGTTGCTGATTCAAATAGTCAGTTATGATTCTTGCATTATGTGGAGGTGCTCCGTCTTGCTGGAACCACATGTTTGCTACATCTTGAAGAGGCAAATTTTCTAAAGTTTGGTCGACGTAATTTTGTAATATTTCAAGATATCGAGGTGCAATCAAATTATTATGAAAAATGTTAAATAGTACGTGTCCGTTTATGACTCCTAGCCATACATTAAAACCCCACTTAACTTGATGACGCACCTCACGATGTAAGAACGGATTTTGATCGGCCCAGTACACGTTGTTGTGTCTGTTAAATACCCCGCAGTTTGTAAATCTGCTTTCATCAGACCACAGAACCTTAAGCGGAAATTGAGGATTTTCTTGGCATTTTTCTAAGAACCAATTGCAAAACGATATTCTCCTTTCTAAGTCACCATCTCGGAGTCCTTGACTAATATGTTCTACATATGGACGATACTTGTATTTTTTGAGAATTCTCTGAGCAGTTGATTTAGGCACTTCAACATTATTTTCGATTTGACGAAGGGAGGTACGAGGATTGTCGATAACACTTTGCAAAACAAGATTTTCCATATTTACATTTCCCACTCTATTTCGATTGTGTTTTTTAAAGGAACCATAAGTAAGTAAATTATTTCTAAGCATTCTGAAGATCGACAAACCTGGTTGCCGTCTTTCTGGATATCGCTGAAAGTACATATCTTGAGCTCGTTCAGCGTTCCTCCGGCACAAAATGAAACAATCATACATATCCACTTTTTCCCGATTTGAATACCTTTCCATATTAAATATAAAAATTAAACTCTTAACAGATAGAACCAAATAAATAACAATGTTTTGACAGATAGGTACATAGCTATGACAACAAACACAATTGCGGTATTTGTTTCACAGCCAACTAAGTGAAACACCGTTTTTTAAATAAATTTTACTTTCCGTCATCTAAAGATAGGTCTGTTATACATGGTTGAAAAGGTATTTTTATGCGCTATTTAATGACGTATAAATCCAATATGGCGGCCATAAGAAATAACAAAGTTGGCTATGGTTGCAAAAAATCTAGAAGGCCTAGAAAAAATTCGTAAACGTCATTCGATTGGCCGTAGTCGCTAATACAAAATTACCAAATTTTATTAAATTTGTTTACAAGATGGCGACGATATTGCAATTTTTCGAAAACCACAATTTTTTGTTTTTGCTCGATATTTTAAAAACCCCTGTAGATATTTTTAATTTCGATACAGCATCTGACTGGGCTCAGAATAGCGCAACTTTTCTCTCATTTAAGCCACCCTGTATCTCTTGCCGTTTCCGAAATCCCCATGTAGTTGCTCTTATCTGGGACACCCTGTATAGTATCCCCTGTGAATGCGGGAAATACTATATTGGTGAAACATCCAGACTTTTAGCAGTTAGAGTTAAAGAACATAAAAATATGATGAAAACCTATCAATTCAATAAGCCTAAGCTGGCAGAACATGCTTGGGATAATAATCACAAAGTACACTGGAATAACACAAAGATCTTGTCTAAAGAATCAATGTCAACTAAACGTAAAATTAAGGAGACGGCATATATTTTACTTAACGAAGAAAAATGCGTGTCGGCTTTCTCAATATTTTTAGACACTAGTTGGCTATCGATTCTTAAAGATCAGATCAAGTAGGTTTAGACAATCAACAAACGTCAATGTCAAGCAATTCATTGCAGGTTGGTGGTTTTCAATCTCTGTGAAAAAGCCAAGTTTTCTTGTTCCTTTTTAATTGTTATTCGTTGACAACGAGGGAAGATTGTCCCTCGAAACGTTCGTTATTTAATACGTTATTTAATAATTTTAATTTGCAGAGTGGCGAAATACCCAAAAAAGAATATGAACTAATACAGGCAGACCTCGCCGTTCACAGGGGTTACGTTCCAGAAGAATGCCGCGAAACGCAAAACCGCCATGCGCAAGTAAACACATAAATGATAAAAACAGGGTTAGGTTCCATAAACTAGATTTATTTATACAATGCAACTTCAAAAAACCAAAACATTTGTCTGGCAAATCTGAAGCAGATACTTTACGCTTTGACGACATGCTTTTCCGTGTTTTAAAAATTAAACTCAATTGAATTTTTGGCAGAAATGGTCGAGAAGACAGTAAAGCTTCCAGGTGTAACATAAGTCTGCCACTTGAACCTAGAGCTTGAATGTCCATTTGTTTATTCAAGTTATAATTTTACAATTTATTACATACTTATGTAAGTTTAAAAACAAATGCTGTGACGCGCAAAATAAAATGAAGAATTGCCTGTCGCTAATTTGAAAAGATGTATCAATTAATTACACAAAAACCTTAGGTCAAAACGTAAAACTATTTGCATCATTGCATTTCGAAGCACAACCGAAAATCACATCTCTCCAAGCTCATGCCATGTCGAAGCGATTCTAGCATGCA
>CALNHX010009505.1:0-49185 GCA_940337035.1 Agriotes lineatus
TACCAAACATTTTTAAACGGTTCGAGGAGACCCAAAGAACTGTTAATTTCCTTTTTTTTTGTTCTTCCTCTTATTTTTGTGAAATATAGTTTTTTTATAATTTCATTATTTTTAAGTTTTATTAATTTGATTTTGTTAATTCCTCAGTTTATATTTGAGGATAGTGGTATTCAATGTGCTTAATATGAGTATACTACAAAACAAAAACCTTTATATATATTTTTTATGACGTACCTAATGTAACAAATTCATATTTTTTTTGTTGGTCCAGTTTATTTGTGAAGCAGTATATTTACTATTAATGCTTCTGCATCTTCTCTAGCCTGGATCACAGTGAACTGTGCGTCTTCGAATTTCTGTTCCAATATGGATATAAAACGACATTTATTTGCTTCGTTTGATAAGAAATTTGTCTGTGCAACGGTGATGCTCATAGATTAGTCAGACAAAATATCTGCTGTAATATTTTTTCATGATCGCCGAAGTCGTTCTGCACTTTTCGTGCTCTTTCCTGCTGCGTTTATAGGATAGCCGTCGAAAACAATTAATGCATTTGATTGATAGTGTCTTCTTACATACTTTATATAACTGGTACAAATCGAATCAAATGTTTCATTTTGGTTCCAAACAACTCTATGCAGCAGGTATCCACCTTCAATTATATAAACTTTATTAGTTCTAAAGTCATCTTGTGCAACTGAAAACAAAACTTTGCACAATAGAGACTTGCTCCCAGAGGACGTACCTGGTCTTTGCGTATCAATACCATATCGCCAAAGTTTTTCCCAATCATATTATTTATCCCAACTTTAGCAATTTCCTGCTCCTTAAAACAGTTTATTATTTGATATTCAATAACTCCTGAGGAAATAGACATTATTTCGTTTACGTCTGGAAAGAAAGGTGTTGCGTAAGCCCTTCCAACAGCTTATGTACATCATCATTGTCTCGAATAATAAGTGAACTTTTCATAACCACATTTTGTTCTGTAGATGCAAAAATAAACGTTGCAAAATCTTTCAATCTCACCACATACCTTGTGCAAATACACCATTCCAAATGTCCACGTTGTTAAAATGTTATCCGTGATTCCTCGTCCATGAGTAAGCCCGCCAATAGCTTTCATCGTCCTTAATAGCGTTTCTTCAATGGTCATGCGTGACCAAACACCAGACCAAACCTATTGGTGCGCCTGATTTTGAAGAAGCCGTCTGTTGCAAATGTATTGTACTAATCGGGAGTCATTTTGTCTTTTAAGGATATCATATCTTGCAAATATAAATGAAACGATTTTTCATAATTATGATGGCCGCTTGCGTAGAAATAAGGCAGCATTTCTGGACAGTTTCTAGGTGAAGTTGCCAGTTACCCATTCTTTCTGCTTCTATAAACTGCTTCACCAAAGCTTCCATGAGAAAATATTGCACTTACAGTTTCACGGTAAGTCCATTACCTTCTAGTTTTGCAAGTTCCTCTTCAATTTTTTCAGAAATCGTTTTAAACAATCCTTGTTTGTCCGTTTAGGAAATCGTGGGTCTGTCCAAATTACAAATTCCATGACCAGGCGTTCTTCTTCTATGAATTCCACAGTCTGCAATATCATATGTCTCAGAGCGAGATGGGTTAAAAGATGACCTCTGACTGCCCGAGAGTAGGCGTGCTCTGACATCATTTTGTCAACAGAATTTGCTGCATAATGGAAGTGGGTGTTGTACCCACTTCCATTATATAACGGATAGACCTCAGGTACGACACCAGTAAATGAAATTTTCCCAATTGGACAACAACATTGTTGCAATCTAAATGTTGATTTTCTGCGGAAATTATATCACGAGCTTTTAAGTACAATGACTGGTCAAATGTAATAAAACACGTCTGTTGCTTTAACATTTTACATTTATCGACGGTAGAATGGATTACCATAAAAACTGTATCGTAATCACTTTATTAACAAATGGCAAGCAGAGTACCTGTGACATCACGAAAGGTCTTTCTATTGTCGATCTCTCCATGAAGTTATTCCATCCAGGTATGTCAGGAAATTTGATCGATTTTGCGTTCAACCAAAACAAATTTGAAGTGGAAGGTAATACTACTTGGGAAATCGGATTAATATCATCTACATTTTGAATTGTCACAGTTTGTAGTCCCAAATTGTGTCTTTTCCGGAGAGGTTACAGCGGCGCTGATCCAAACACTCCAACTACTTTTTTTGTTGGAATTTTTGTAAATCGTGCAATTGTCTGATCTGGAGTAATGGCTGTTTTAGATGTTACACAATAGATGGCTCCCACAGCGTGAAATGTCTAGAGACCCTGTATATATACAGGGACTCTAGAAATGTCTACAGTCACTTTATGAAATGTCTGCAAACTATCAATAGTATTTGTATTAAATTCGGGGTTTTCAAAAGCAAATTGCGAAAATAATTCTTTTTCAATGTTTCGTCATACGTTGAGCAAAACCTTAAAGACGATAATACGTTGAAACGGTTGCTGGGCACATACTTTTTATACAAAAATGCAGCAAGACCCACTTATAAAGGCGATCAAAAAAGAACCTGGCTTGGTCGCGGCAATAACTGCGTGACCTAAAGCCGTGAATTTCACTTGGTATTCTTCCAATGTGTCTCGTTTATTTGTAGAACAACATCTTGCATAAAAGGTGTCATGCTAAACTGACAATCTTCGCTGTTTTCCTCTAAAAAATTATAAATATCTGCCATTACCTCGTTTACTTTTGTAGCCAATGGACGATGACTTGGAAAGCTTGTCGTTACCACACGAGAAAGTTTTTTCATGCACATATGATGTCGGACTTCGACTGCAACCAGATCACTAATAAGTTCCAGCCGACTAACAATGGCACGACCCCGCTCATCATTACGAGCTTTTGCTCGTCTTAAGATGGCATTTTTCACAGTGAAGGATCGAACCTCATAAATGTATCGCGATTAGCTTCGATTTGAGTATTTTTCTTTCCATATCGCTTACGTGAACAGTTACTGACCTAAGCGGTCTTAAAAAGTTTATTTTCCAGTCTTTTCTCTTCAAGCTTAATTGTTTAAAGGTAGTCAAACCCCGTTCCTTCACTATAACAGTTTCAGCTTCAGAAAGGCTATTCTTATAAACAAAACACTTTTGCTGCAATGCATTGATAACAGAAATACCCATACACAACGTTGTTATTCTTGCACCATGGTCAAAACAATACTGAAAAGCGATATACAGAGACTAGTTATTATTTATTTATTAAATTACTTGTCACATTTTTTACAATTTTTCGTTTGTTGTTATCTTTAGCCCCCAAATTCCTATAGTTGCATGCTATATATTGTTATGATATTGGTACAGGGGTAAAAAAATAAGATTAATAGGATTAAAAGGTTATAGTAATTATAAAGACCAATTTAGATGTGAATTGGATACTAAAATTATTAAAATGCATTTAGTAAAGAAAGAAAATAGAATATATAATTTATTAAAATGAAATGTTAAAAGTAAGAAGGTGGGCAGACTGAAATGGAGGAAGATAAAGAATATGGTGAAACAACCAAATTAAAGCAGTTCTAATCTGCAAAAGCAAATAAAAAGAAAGAAATACTGAATTAAGTTTATTGTGGGATTACATTTGGCATTTTGAATCAATTGAATTGGATTATAACGAACGATTTACAAGGGAAGCGAATCGCAAGGAAGTAGTTGGCAGAGTGAGTATGTTTATGGGGCTTGTCAAGTGAGGTCTGGTAGCCGGTCCTTGGTCGCGATTCTTGGTGCTAAGCGGTAACGTATTTCAAAGGAGCAATTTGGATTGATTGTTAAAGAAAAACAACTTCAACTGGGGTTGGCTTGGATCTGTGCTGTGAGGGAGCTGTGTAGGCTGATTCTTGGGGCTAACTAATTTTTCGTGGGTGAATACGGATCCCGATTCTGGACATTTTGGCAGTTTGGTTGTCAGTGGAGGCCTTCATCGGGGTGTTTAGTGGAGCAGTTGTGGTGTGATCAGTTGCAGAGTTGGACGAATTGGTTTCTGCAGGGGAGAATACTAAGTTTAATAAAATGTAAATAAAATCAGGTATTATATAAGAAACGAAATAAAATAAAGATTAAAGTGAATTAACTTAATTAAGGGAGTGCTTGCTATTTGAGATTGTCATATGACCAATGTAACAATGAAGTATTTGTGATTGAATTTTCAAAAACTATTTTGACGTAACATTTGACAGAAGTTCAGAATTATCATAATTAAAATAGGAACATCAAATTTCAGAATAAGCAATCTAGATAAAAGGAACCCGCTCTGATTTTCAGTCAAGTGCATCTACAGAAGCTAGCAGAAATAATTTTATATATTCAAAGTAAATAAATAGGGCAATTTAATAGATTAATATTTAATTATAGACATAAACTTATAGACAAAATAACGGGGAGCTTTAACCTTATCATATTTATGGCGGGCAACGTGGAGCCGTAACAATATGTATATTAAATTTGGTAACTTACACTTTCTCGATTTTAAACTATACACATATTAGTAATTCAATTTTACATTATATAAAAAAGTACTTAAATATTATATTAGCTTTGATCTTTCACATTTTTACCAACTATACTGTATTTTACCTTATTGTACTTTGAATATCGTTTATCAAATAAAATAATATCTTATTTAAAATAAATAGCAATGTACTGAGATGGATTAAAGCTCACAATTTAATTCTGTATGCAGAGATAAATATTGAACAAAGGCAATTAAAGCACAAAGTTAAAATATTTTACTTAATTGCAATCTAAACAGAAGTTATTAAATGCATTGGTAATGAGATGCAAGAAGTATAATTAGAGGGATAAAGGAAGGCATAAGAAAAGCAAATTTCAGAGGGATTGAATTTGAAGTTTGAGTAAATGAAAGATTTAATATGGTTAATATAGTATAAGTAATATGTTAGGTTTGAGCATGTTTGAAGTCGGGCCAAATAAAAGTAAAATACAAAAGGTTGGTTATGTGCATAATAAATATGAGCGTAGAGTTATTAATACACGTACATTCCAGTGAAAAGTAAGCAAGCTGAAAGGTGGATGAAAATCAAAGCAAGATAGAATTTGCAAAGAGCAATTAAGAACGAGGGCAACTGAAATGAAGAATAATCAGTGACGTGTATAAAATTGAACTCAAGTATCAGTGCATTTTAAAACGTGTGTTCAGTGGAGAGCAGTGATAAATATCGTTTTCCTTCAAGCGGCAGTAAAATGTGGCATTATACTCCTGGATTGATGGTGCTAAACTGTCACTTTATTGCCATGCGGCAGATAATATTATCTGCCGTTGACGAGCGGCAGATAAAGTTATTATCTGCCGCTGACGGCTTTATCTGCCGCTCGTCAGTGGCAGATAATATTATCTGCCGCTGACGAGATAGAGTAATTTTCTTCGGATTTTCTTATAAACGATTGCAGAAAAAATTCTGTTATTCGGAGCAAAAGTATCTTTATGTGACTCGGCTGTACTTATCTGCCTCGCAAGCTCGGCAGATATACCGTCCAGCCACGCCACATAAAATATAGCTTTTGCTCTTAATAACATAATATACTATTTATCTGACGAGAAAGAACAATTTTTATGTAATTATATGAAACAAAGACAATTTCTAGTTTTAAGCAACCAACATTTTAATCAAATTTTATTCCTTTGTGTGAAATTGTAAATAATACTTGTTTCCTTTAAACAATATCAGTTCGCGGTTACTAAGCAACGCGATGGTCTTTTGTTAAAAATTTAAAATGAATTACTGTAATTGTCAAGTTGTGGGCAAATGGTGCTCCTGAATTTTAATGTTTTAATACAATAAAAGTTACTTACCAAGTAGAAAAAGTATAAAGAATGATTCTACAAGTTACCGGACATATGTGGAAGTGTTACCAAAAGCTTCTCAGATAAAAAAAGTTATAAAATTAGTTAAACCAGATTGGGCCTGAATTTCGCCTTCGACACCTGGAGATTTCGAGCTGCGACACCGGCCCATTTGAACTTCAGAAGCCCGGGATCGCAAGTCCTACAGACCAGGAAGAGATGTAAGAGCATCCCAGAACAAGATGTGGGTCCAGGGAAGCGACTTCTAGCAAATAAGGAAATCGGTGTCACCTGCACCAGCCCCGAAGCGAGCCAGCGAGAATTTCAAAGGTACGATTTGGCATGTTTTTATCTGGTCGGAGTCCGGAAAGCTAGTGTACTTCGAGAATACACCTTGCTGAAGAGATTCATCGTGTTTCCGGGTACCCAGATCCGTTCTAGTTCGAGTAAATTGCGTAGCGTCAGCAGAAAATGCGATTTTGGATAGGATTTGGAGCTATCACAGGAATTAGAACAACAGATAGCTAGCGTCGTTTTACGTCACAATCTGAAACAAAATCAAGTTAGTTGTTGCTAGGCGGGAGATTTGCTTTAATTCACCTGTGGTTTCTTGCAAATTTCGCTTTTGAATATCAAAATAAAACGCTGTATGCACCCGCGAACCTTTTGTGGTTACGTCAAGTTTGTGAGGTTATGGGCCGGTTGCAGAAAGCAATGTTAAGTCTGGTGTTAGCTAACATCGCGTCAAAGTGAACAAAATCGCATCAAATTTTGTTTACTAATGTATTAGTTACCATAAGCATTTGAGATTTGATTCGTTTTTGTTCACTTTGACGTCGCGTTAGCTAACACCAGACTTAACATTGCTTTCTGCAACGGGCCCTATGAGTAACTGAAGCAAGTAGCGCAGTTGTACTAAAATTTGGCGTATTTGAGCTACTCTGAGTTAAATATTCTAAAGAATAATTTTAAAATAAAACTCAAGTTTGAATCAAACCTGAGATATTAGTTTTGTGTTTTGCCGGAGCAAGCCCAAAGAAATATTGCAATTCGATACAATATAGAAAGGGGCAATTAATCATTTTATTAAAGAGTAATAAGTACATTTCATTTTGATTAGCCTAAGATACTGACAGGCAAAGCTGTACGTTTTTAAAATTTAATATAACTACCCAGACTATTGTGTGGTGACTTGCCCTATTTAATTATTTTTCAATAAAACCTCTATTATTTGAGGGTATCATTACAATTATCAGGCGCCGCAACGTGGAGCCTTTACAGTCATTATAGTATATTTCTTTTTTAAATTTTATTTTATAACATTTATTAATTGTAAAACACCATATATGGTAATGCGCGTAATTAACTATCTCAAATTATCCCTAGACTATAATTATTACACTCGTACGTAGTAAATTTTATTTTTAATGAAACAAGAACATTCTCTAAGTCTTATGAATATAATATTACTTTATCTTCTTTATTAATTGAATAATAATCCTTAATAATACCACAGTAATTTAAGCATATCGGCTGTAGTAAACGTCGTTAGGGAGTGTAAAACGAATATGTTTACCTTTAATCAGCTTTTGTGTTTAACCCATTGATTTTAAAAAGAAAATCTGTATAATGTAATTTGTAGGATATTTGCTTCTCTTTTATTTTTGTAATACATGTTTTAACTCTAAAATGCAAGGTAAAGGAGATATCTACAAAAAGTCTTTTTGGCCGCCATCTTGGCAATATGGCCGCGCCGGCGGCAGGTACTGCTTTGTGCAAAACGTGGATTTTAGTTTTTGATACCTAAATCTAGAACCTTGCCAAATTTCAAGACTTTCCTAGTTAATTCCTGGTAAGGCCTTTTTATATGACCTGACGGGTGGATTATATAGTACATTACCATATGAAATTCCATAAAATAACTTTAGCAACAATTACTACAAGTGCAATGCGAGTGCCTATAAAATACAAAAACCTTGAATGCATATACAAGGTGTTTCAAAAATGTCTGCCAAAATTTCTAGGACGTATAGTACATCAAAAAATAAGTGTAGTTTACTCTACAAAATTAATTCCGAAAATGCACTCCCAAGGAGCTACAGCCCCTAGAAGAAGATTCTCAAAAATGGTTTTTTAGCATTTTCTTCAAAACTGTTACTGGTAACTTAATGAAATTTGGCACAGGGGCGTAGTTTTTTATGAGAAATATTACTAATTTGTTACAATCTTTATATTTTATTCAGGGGCGTAACTTACAAGGGGGCTGGAACGGTTCAATTACCCTATCTTTTTTGTGGGTGGTTTTATCTAATACATTTGTCAAAAATCTCAAAGCTTGATTTATCTTACATAAAAAAGGTATTCTTGTTAAAATGTTTTAAAGTTGACCGTTTTCGTGTAATTTGCAGTTGAATGTTAACGTGTTTTTCAAGCTTTGAAATTACTTGTCCAAAATGCCTTCGAAAATCTTTTGAGTAGGCCTAGATATGACTTAAACAAAACATTTTAACAAGAATGCCTTTTTTATGTAAGATAAATCAAGCTTTGAGAATTTTGATAAATGTATTAGATAAAACCACGCACATAAAGGATAGGGTAATTGAACCATTTCAGCCCGCTTGTAAGTTACTCCCCTAAATAAAATATGAAGATTCTAACCAATTAGTAATATTTCTCATAAAAAACTACGCTCCTGTGCCAAATTTCATTAAGTTACCTGTAACAGTTTTGAAGAAAATGCTAAAAAACCATTTTTGAAAGTCTTCTAGAGGCTGTAGCTCCTTGGGAGTGCATTTTCGGAAATTAGAGTAAACTACACTTATTTTTTGATGTACTATACGTCCTAGAAATTTTGGCAGACATTTTTGAAACACCTTGTATAACAATATTAATTCTATCAATATTAAGTATAAGTGGAATCAATGTACGAACTATTTCAGTAGAAAACGTGTGCTACGAGTAATTAATTCTTTATTGCTTTAGCTACGTTACATGTAGACCATGAAACCTGGAGTACCTGCAGTTACAAAAAAAAACGTTAGTCTACAGAACATTCTAGCGATATATTAGAAATTGCAAAGATATTAATTCTAACATAAGATCTTTTCAATAATAGAAAAATACTTACAGCCACCAATGTAGATATGTTGATAGCAATTAACCCATTCGCTCTAAACACAACTTTTCGTTGTGCCCTTTGAATTATCAAGACGATTGAACGCTTTAAAGACGGTGAACATTCCACGTACCATTCAGAACTATAGATTGCCTCTGCTACGGCTTCGGCCTAGTAAAATGTAGAAGATTTATATGATTACATTAATTCGCTATTTACTGTTACTGCAGAATAATGGTAATAAAGTACCTCAGCTGACAGATATTCTGCTGTAATGCAATAAAATGAAAACTGCAGAATTACGCCAACACAAAGAAATCCATGTCGAGTTAAAGAGTAGACGTTGTTACTGAAATAGAGTCGGTATAATATAAAATCCAAACCAAATAATTAGTCAGTCTTAAAAATCTACAACGTCTTGAGGTTAGATATTTACACTTAAAAAGAGAAAATACAACCTTTATACTACACCTAAACGATTAATTTTCTTAAATAACAACAGTAAACAAGCTGGTCCAAAAGTATATAGTTTTGAAGTAAAATTTGTAGGCAGCTGCTATGTAGTAGTACGTAATTAGATATTTATGGCTCTAGTGCCATCGACCATTGCAAACCTATGTAACAGGTAGTTTACTTTGTGCACTGTTCTCCTTATTAGTATTTAGAGTGAACAGTGCGGTTAAGAAATATAATTAATTCAGTAGTTTTCCTACTACTTACTCAAATATCTCATTACGTTCGAGAAATAAAACGTGGGGTCCATTGGGAAAATTGCACTTCAATCACCATCTTCAATAACAATAACAGCAGGCAGCTAAGAAAGAGGCATTCTTATACCGCCAACCCATAGTTGAGCCTAGCGAAAGGTACTCGTATTATTATTTGATAAGTTCTTGCCTATATTATAGGTCAATCCTATTTGATCATTTTCGATCACAAGTATCAATTTGACAAATTATATCTAACTTGAAATGAAAACAATCCTAAAGTGATTTTCAATCAGCATGGAAACAAACTAATTAAAATTCAGTAGTTTCCGGTGACAAGTATATAACGAAGTGTCAAACTAATTGTCAGAAAAACGGCTTCTCTTTATTAATAATTATTGTTATTAATGTATTTAATAAGTTTGTTACGTTTTGATTGCGCTCTGCAATTTCACAGTTATGGGTCTACGTTTCATGTGTCTGTAGTACATGTTTTGAACTGCCCTCTCTCTCTCACCCGCCCACTTGCTTTTTGGATTCGGCCGGACAGTGACACGAATTTTGGCTTTTGTTCTTGGCATGGCTGTTTCCTTTTTGACGCCATGAATGTAGCCAGGTTTAGCTCCTTTTTACATTGTACATAGGTTTAGCGGGCATGCACGTTATGTGTTTTCCTTCGCTGAACGTTCGCGGTTTTGTAACCGTGGCATTTTTATTGGAAAATATTTCTCAAGCTTAGTTTGCGGATTAAAAGCTCTTTCCTGATCCTTATCGACACTCGTAAAGTTGGCCTTCCACAAAAATCCAAGTAAAAAAGTGATAATTTTACAATTTAACGAAGCGTTTCAAGTTAGTGCAGCGTTGTGAATAGGTAGCAGGGGTTTTCAATCATTCCTAGCCCCTCTGCAAGTGATAAAAGTGTATAGATGTAAGCATCTGGTTGAGCTTTTCCGGGAATTAGTTGGAGGGCCAGTATAAGAAGTGAGGGCAATAGAAGCCCCTGGAAGGCAGCAACCATCGCAGAGGAGCCGTAGCTGTGAGACAAAAGCAGAAATTGGACCGGGAACAGAGATCAACCTACAGGCGTCGCATTGGCAGGCTAATCGTAGCCAGTATATTTTCAAATAAATTTACATATTCAAATAACAAATTGGCAAACTGTAGGAACCCAAACCATGAAACAGTCATTAATATTAACTAATAGTATTTAGACAATAATATTCAAAAACACAACTAGGCGGCATATCATAACAGCAGACTTTTTGATATCTTTTCGACTCTCGAACACGCCAGTATAGAATGGTGCCATCGATGTGAGGCACCTTGTATAATAAATGATTAATAAGAGTAATTTTAAGTCACAATTTGTGCTTATTTAAGTGGTACCTTGTAGTAATTACTTTTAATTTTATAGATAATTCTCATTTCTTAAGCTATCGGTTATGTATTCTCTACAACAATAAATTATATGTGAAATGTGTTGCCTGTACTCTGCACCACTGCATGTAGGTGATTTTATAAGCAAACTAAGCGTTAACAGGTGGAGGCATGGTAATCCAATCGTGCCCCACAAATAATAATTACCTACTTTATATGTCCCTCCAAATTGACTTGAACAGAAACACTTACGCGTATTTATGGAACCGCGCCTATGTCCCATTGTAGCTAGCTGAGTAGACTTTTACTTAATTACTTGCCGTAAATTCATTTTATCGTGTGAAAGTCAACGTTTAATATGTTTAAAGATAAATTTCACTTATAGCTCTTCTCTTACTGCATCGTTTATGATTCTTTCCATTTTACTCTACGTAAATATCACGTGTCAGTAAGACAATTTATAAATATCGTAAGATTAGAAATTTTCTTTTAGTCCAATTTAGTTCGGATAAAAACTTTAAATAGCAATCAATCAAACAGGGTATTTTAAGTGATTTTCACAATTTTCACACATTTAAAACATACAGTTGCAGACAACCATAAATACTACATTTTAAAATTATTTTCAGTTATATGAGGTGTTTCGTGTCCCAGTAACTAATTATGTTTTTTTAAACAGTTTACAAAATTTTGGCAGCTAAAGGTGAATTTCAAAAGATCCAATCTTATCTAAATAATATTAGACACTGAGTGCTGTTTATAAGCCATCTTCGCCCGAGGGCTGGGCAGGTAACTAATCTAACCCATTGATAAATAGAATGCCGTTTCAAAGGGGTTAGGACCATTAAAGTTGTTGGTATTGTAACAATGCACACTTCGTTTGGCTTTAATTTATGGATGTACATACGTTGGTATGCTTTTCTGGGTTTTACGACCTGCCTCGGGTGAGTTACAAACGTTTACTCTAGACGGCGGTACTTATAGCCACCCTGCTCAGGTCGTATACGGACTGGAAACCTTCTCTTCTCATATCAAAAAACAACAATGTCATGGAAATCTAATATTGTATATTAAGGGCAAGTGTACTGCGGTGTTTACAAAACTATAGTGACGTCAGGCGGTTGTCGGTGGCTCGTTTAGCAGCAAGGAAGGCAGGGTGTCCGTCTGATGTCTTCCGTGGCAGAAACAACAGTAAGGAAAGTGGTTAACGCGGTTTACAATCTTGCTAACAGTAAAATTACTGCTGTGCCGGATTGTGAACTGCTTAGAGAAGTACAAGGAATCGACGTAACCCCGATCTCACTAAGAGCTAAGATAACTGGGATGTCGGATTATGATCGACATGGCGAAATAAGTGTTGGACAAGAACACGGTGTACCCACAATCTTACTAACAGTTATTTTAACTGCGGTGTGGACTGTGTTTCACCGAGAGGAGTAAGGGTTAAACAAGTTGTGATATGTTACAGCAGTTCTCCGGATTATTTGGCTACCAGACATAGCATCCTTCTCCTCTTGCAGTTCTATTCAGATGCGTTTTATAAAAACTACGAAAACCCCACTATTCAAAGTCGCGGAACGAGCAACCAATGACAAAAAATCTAAATTTCGTTGCCAGAGCTACCCTACGATAATTTGTAGCTGCCCTTTCAAACCCCACAACTGGTTAATTCTTTTTCAATCAAGTTTTGGATTAAGATTTCCCACTGCGTTCCTGCCACTGCCCTCAACAAATGTGATTTTCGTTGAATAACAGCTCCATATATTTTAAACTAAATTAGCTGGCGGTTTCTTGGCTGTTTGTTTCGACCGCCGTGTCATTCTAATTTCGTCTAATCCCAGTGCAGTAATTTAACATAGTTTTCGGCTCTTGTTATGCCATGTGCTAAGAGAACATGTTACCACCCCAAGTCCCACAACAATCCCAACAGCTGCAAAAGATACCGGCTTACACCTTATTCAAACCAAACGAAAGCTTTCGTTGAGATTTATAACTGTTTGCCTATAACTACAAATAATTTCTTACATCTAGCTATTAAGGCTAGAAGTATTTTATTGTTCTTCCTGAAAATAACCTAAATAAAATGTTTGTGCTTACCCGACCCTTACAGTAAGATGTCCGCAGCGCCAGTTAGGCACTAACACTAATACACTAAAATTATTCACTCACTCACAAAAACTATACACTTTTAACATTATTTCTCTTGCTCCTCACTATATTTTCAGATTGTCACAGGAAATTTTCCTAACCACACAATAACAAAACTGCTTTTATTGATGGAGAAAGAAGTCGGTAGCGATAACCAGTATAAGAGCATTAATGAAGTTGGAATCGTGAAATAAACAACTGCCAAGAAGGAGAAATGGCAACAATAAATTTTTACCAAATATTTCAATCTGCGAACATGCTTCTTTTAGACAGAGCTTAATAAGTAAGGTGCAGGAAGACTTCTGTTGCATACACTGAATATTTTTGAGAAGGTAATAATTATACTATTGTATGAGCAATTATGATAGCCATTATTCACGAGGTTGAGGTTTTTGTCGCCAGCCATAGTCGAGTGGAACAAATCATGGGCTAGAATAATAGTCATATTCGCTGTTTATCTATCTAGATTTTATTAGCAGTAGGTTTCCGGTCGTAGTTTTCGCCTCTTGCAGTATTTCTGTCAGGGTACAGTTTTCCTTATTACTGCCGATATCCCTTTTATTTTAATGTAATTGTAGCAAATCTCCTAAATAACAACAGCAAAAACCAGCTGAGTGAAGAGCGAAGCCGAAACGATTTTTCAGCAACGATTTTGCTAACCTTAATTTGCCCAGGCAGCTTTCTCTGCTATTAGCTCTGTAACTATTGACCACAAATTGTTATTCACCCTTGCTTATTTCGTCTGGAGGAGCTTACTGGTCTTTGAATATTTGAACAACTTCCTGCAATTTATCGTCGTCGATTAAAAGCTTCACCAATTTTATTTTGGCCTGATCAAATAGCCAGGAAGTTGTCTCGCTGCCACTAAATGGATTGTTACGGTTATCTAATATTCATATTTCGCGTATCGGGTTATCAGCTCGATTGAAGGATTTTAATTTGGAGCGTTGACTTTGGTATTTCCGATGTATGCTGTAATCCAGTAAAGATCGCTTCGGTTCGGCACTCCCCAGAGACTTGACTGTTTTGGTTTTATCATCTCATGTTTGTGTGGAAGATGGTACGTTAGCCTACGCGGGCAATCGAACTGAGGCTTTGTAGCAACATTTTGGAAGCCTTGTTTTCTGCTTCTATCAGCGGATCATGCGGCGAGATTTGCTGAATTTCAACATTTATTGGCCCACCTTGGGGTAAGTTCATTTCGTTCTAATCTGTGCTATGATTTGCAGCCGCTACGATCGGGTTAAAAATCGGTAAGCTATGGTCAGATTTCCCTACTAGATGCCCCCTTTGTGATTGCTTGAGAGTTCTTTATGTTCCGGCGACTTCGATATGTCAACTCGACCTTGGCCCAGTTACCATTTTCTGCAGCCGGTTGTGCCTAGCACTATGTTAGCCCCTTGTGAGAAGTAATATTTCTTCGTAGAAGCCTTGGGGAAAGCTTTAACCTTTGCAATTTGACTATTGCCTAGTTGTGTTTGTGACTTTTTGAGTGCTTTTTCATCTGATCACATTTGTTGTACAAAGACTCGCTGTGCCCATGTAGTCTCTGATAATTTAAAACTGAAGTATACGAATCAAATTCTGGTAACAGCATCCAAAAAATGCTGTCTTTTGGACAATTGAAATTGTCGTCCGTTTTCCCTTTACTGGTTATAAGATAATTGAAAGTTTGAGATGACAGTAACGCTGATAATAGCACCAAATCATCCATGTTTTCTCCAACACGGCAACACGGGAGCGAATAACTCAGAAACAATTGATATGTGGCAACCCTAGACCTTAGAGTTCCTATATAGTATCAGAGTTGAGACAACGCAAATGTCAGCCGCCATTACTGTTCCAAAAATAAATGATAACGGACAAGGCCAGAGTTGTCTTTCTTAGTATGTGTCACCTATGAATTTAATTACTTGCCACTTTGACAATGTCAAAAAATGGTTAATTCAAAGCGTTTATGAAAACTACTCTGATAGGTATCTACTACGGATCCTAGTATATAAGTAATCTTTGAGAAAGAGTTGAGACAACGTAAACGAAGTAGGTACAGCATTGGATTTTAGTTTTCGTTTGCCACCCAGACGCACCTTTTCGCACCGAGTCTGGTTCTACTTGTGAGCGTTGAGTTTATATTTTTAAACTATTCAGCTCTCGTTTTTGGGAATTTGTGTCAATGGATATAAAGCCCCGTTCGAATCTACTTTTGAAGTGAAAAATGCAACAACCCGTATTTCAAAAACTGTAGAAAAATAATTATTTAGGTAACTAATTTTTAACTAAATTCTATATACATACTTACAACTTTGCAAGATATGTTATTTAAAGAACTATTGTCAGGTAGAAATGGAACACATACATATTAATACATTTGCATCAATCAGTGTTACACCTAAAGTCAAATAAAAATTTGTCAAATGTGACATTCTCAGAACTGGTTTCTACAGTAACTATAGGACTTGAATCTGGGGCAATTTCAGACGAAACTGCGCATGCGCAGTGGATCACAACCAATCAGCATCTATTCCCGACTTGTCTCAACTCTTATAATATTTAGGAACTCTAGTTTTTCTCTACTGTCAGGTGATGTGGAAACGAGTACAGATGCATTAAAAGTAATGCATAGTTGACATACTAATTTTTATTTTGAAAAGTCATGCAACGGAAGAAGTATGAAATTCCATAGTTGCGCCCCTCGCACTGGTCCATTTTACAGATGCGTATTGCATGAAAATTCTACAGGGTAATTTTTTTATCGCGTAACATACTTGTAGGCAACACCTCTTACAGGTACATGCAATGCATAGTGAACTTTAGTGTTTTAAAATAATAAATTATTTTTAATATTAAGCAAGCTTTGGGAACCCAAATGTTAACTGACGTTTTGTTACTTAAATAATATTGCATCTTGTCAAAACTGTAATAGCATTCGCAATGTATTCAAATGAAGAAAAACCGGATATGATGTTGATTTTGGGAGAATGCCGAGGAGCGGCAGATCTAGCTGTACGACGATATGAGCAAAGGTATCCAAACAGATATCATCCATCGCATAACGCCTTCAGGCATTTGGATAGGAAGTTGCGCGATGACAAGCAATTTAAAAAGGCAAAGGTGAGACAACAACATATCACTACCGTAGAAAACGAAGCCGCAGTTATAGAAGAAGTTACTGCAAATCCATATACAAGTCAAGGGGCAACAACAGTAGGCATTAGCAAACATCAGTTTACATTATTTTAGCAGCAAATCAATTTCACACATACCATGTCACATTAGTGCAACACCTCAATGAAGAAGATTACCCACGTCGGGCAAATTTCTGCCATTTCTTAAGAATTTTAGGTAGTTAGGTTTGGCGTAGTGTCGTGGTGAAGTTTCTTAATATATATAAAGTGCCTACTTTAATTTTTGTTTACTAAAAAGAATTAATGGTTAGTAAGATATCTATGAAATGCATGCACTTGTAACATGTGTTGCCTATCTAGTTGTTACACGATAAAAAAATACCCTGTATAATTAACTCTAGCGTTATTGACCTTTAATGCAACTGTTGGGTTTACATATGTTTTAAACTTAACATTTCGTTCGGATAACTACTGCAGCTTGGTGAATTCATGATATTATCAATCAAAATTTTGCGGATCCTAATCATAATAATTGTAACAGCAGTAACAGTATTAATAATAAACTTTGCTTTCTCAATAGTGAATGTTCATTATTAGAATCCGAAGCAGATGAGTCAGATGAATCAAATACACAACATTATCCAAATCTTCTTGTCACTGTAGGTTATGTTACACAAGTCCTCAATTATCGTATGTTCTTTCCAGAGTATATGTGTGTTGATGTAAAATGTTTAGTTTCTATTTCTGGCAAGATTTGCATGTATGATTACAGAGCTATAGTTGATAACGATCAGACCAGAACATTCCATTTGAGATTTCCCTTGGCTGCATTGAGGTAAGAGCGGGTCTTGTGGTGCTACGACTGGGTTAACTAGCAAACAAAAAGCAATCTAAATTCACAGTAGAGTATAGGACACGGTAAAAAGTACAATTACAAACCCCATTAAAATAAATACTTAAAATTACAAATATAATTATTTCACAGCCAGATAAAGATGTATATTTGCAAAAAAGAGATAAATCAAACGGCGTGGATCGTTAAACAAACAGCAGAAGCCGATCATGTTAAAGTTTTAAGATTAAAAACAATTTTTTTCAAAAAAAATTAGAATGCTTGTAGATTTGCGATCATTTAAATGTTATCAAAGAAAAGACCTGCTGGGTAAAAATTATTCGTATCTACTACATCTAAAAATGCTAAACTTTATATTTGTATGGTTCCTTGCTGTTCGAAAACTTTAGCCGTTTAGGTTTAGTATAAATGCTTCAATTTTTCATTTAGGATTACTTTCAGAATTTCACTTAAAATACTAAAGAATATATCTGCTTATGTCGTGTGTTATTAGCTACTTTTAAATAGTAGTTTGTATACCAAGGCACTGAAATATAACTTTTTATCACGAATGTGGATTTAGTTGCCGAGGCCCGTAGGGCCAAGGCAAATAAACCACATGAGTGATAAAAGGGAACTTCAGTGCCGAGGTGTACACTATGTTTTATTTGAAATCGAGAAATCGTGAAATTACAACATTTTAACCAACTTTTGTAGGTTATGTTCGGTCGATTGACGTTTATCTGTCGCCTCGACACCTACAAAAAAGTCGTAAAACAATGGATTACTTCACTGCCGATTTCTCATATTTTAATGACGATTTCGGCGTACTTCACTGCCGATTTCAAATAAAAGTATTTTATTATATAACTCAGTACGGTACCTTTCGAAGAGCATGTACATTTCTCCTACAATTAAGGGTGTAGTAGTTGAGTATTGAATTGAAAGTATAGCTGAAAAATACTCTTGCATTGACTCTATGAATCTAAAAATTAAAATAATCAAATAGTATCCACTAGGTATAATCTCTTACTTCAATAGGAATATGTGCTGCTCTATATAGGACTTTATGGAAATTGAAAGCTGTTCCTTCCTTATTCTAAATAGATGATTGAGGCAATGGCTGAGAATTCGAAACTGCACTATTACGTTAATGCTAACTGCTAAAAAGATATTGTCTAGCGCAGTTACAATAATACCGCCTACTACATAGCCAGCCACTTCAGAAATCCAGGTTAAATAGAACCAAAAGTTAGGTGTATCTGCATTCCAACTTCCCAATGGTAACGAATTGTAAACCAAGGACTCTGTATCGATTGCTAATACACCAACTGCAATAATAATAGCAAAGAATTTCTGTGCCCGGACGAAGTTGAAGATAAAATTATTCAATTTCGATTTAAGTTCAGTTGTAACTAAGTCGGTCATCCAGAAGAACTGAAAACCATTTAGGAGCTTATCAAGTTTATCTTGATTGTATACAGCAAAAATCATCTTCAGCAACATCTGTAACATCGAAATATTATATACTTTATGTACTTTATCAATTTAATAAATAACTTCGAATTTTGCCTCTTTAGTGTACTCTGTGTTCGGAAATTTGTAAGCAACGTTATTATATTAACCCTACATTTAGAATTGTGTAGGTTTTGCTGTACAATTTCGGACAAAAAATGAAAATATCAACATTAATCTAGTGCTGATTTGTATTGACTTAAACATTGTAATTGTGTCTTCATGCCATACCTACTTAAACAAATGTCACATTGACAGTTAATTATTACAATATAACTTATAAGTGATGACTATTATTTGATGACATGAAAAAGACGTATTTACAAGATGTAAGACACTTTTCTCCGTAATTGTACCTTAATCATTTTATAAAAATTCCAGTATTTGATCAAACTTCTTTGAAAATTTTCAACCTCCTATATTTAGAAAACAGCACATTGTTAAAGAAACCAAAATATTTTTGATTGTGCGGGTTGGTTCAAAAAAGTGTTTAATATGATGTTGTAGGAGTCTAACATTTACTGTTTTGGAGATTTTATGTTGCAAAACAGTAAACTTCAGGCAGCTGCTGTAACAGAAAACAATTAGTTGAAAGAAAACGCTACCAAAGAGTCGTGTTGTTTATGAATTGCTTGCCAACAGATTCTGTATAGAGAGCAGGAGAGTGGGGAGAGGCAGTAAGAATACGGAAGGCAACGGGAAACCACCGTATTAACCGTATTAAAGGTCCCGTCGGCATCCCTAGTACTATTATTGTGGCAGAAAACAAAGAAGTGAAAAACTATGCTGATCATGGAATTCGGAACCGAAGATCTGGCAGGGCAAGAACGACGCAAATAGACAGCAGGGCTTCCCAGGTCGTAATCTCGTGAAATCCCTGCATAAAAAGAGGGAAAACGAAAGCAAAATCAGATAAAGACATAATATACAAATTAGCAACATGGAATGTATAAAACATGTTTCAACTAGGTAAATTTGACATCATACAATAAATTAGGAGATTAGAAATAGATATACTTGAGTTAGCGACAAGAAATGGCCAAAGAATGGAGAATGCGCCTTGCAGGATGGTATATTGTACTACTGCGGAAGTGAAGTTAATCAACGACATAGATATAGTGCGGCAATATTTGTAAATAAAAATCTGTAAAAGGCTTTACCCAGAACTTCCCTCGTCCATGTTGTGACACTAAATAATTTAAAAAATCAAATCAAGTTAGGAGTAAAAATATCTTCACGTTTCTAGTAAATTAAATACATTTAAAAAAAATGTATCCCGCATTTGCATAGCGATCGTAACCGCAACTGCGTAGAAATCGTAACTGCATCCACAAGTCGAACTGCGCCATCGAGGCTATTTGAAATGAGTGCAGCGAGGGCCTCTATTTAAGGGACCGGTCTTATTGCTGAAACGTTTCGACTCTTTCGTGACATTATCCTCTTCTCTGTTAAGTCCTATTTTTAGCAAGTGTAAAGCCTGACCTATGTGGAAATCATTACTTACTTCTTTCTATTTCAAAGTTAACGCAAAAACAAACAAAATTTTATTTATTTATGGTGCCTACTCTGTATATATTTATCTGAAATTTTAACGGTTTCATTCCAGATATATACATATATTATATATGTATAATGTGTATGCAATATATATATATATATATATAATGTGTATGCAAAATATCATCTTCCTTCTACAAATAGTTTTTGAGTTATACCGTCAACAGACAGACAGACAGACGGAATTGAGAAAACCTGTTTTTCATCATCTAGGGACCCTTAAACGAGAAGATCTGAAGAAAGCTCAGGAGGTAATATTTTGTGATTACAATACTTTCTTCGTCTTTCAGACGAGGAAAGTAAAAATGAGTATTGCGAAATCAGTCATAAATATCGTAAGGACCTCAGAAAGAATTATCATGAAAGAATTGAAATCCTAATATGGAAAGACGACCACCATGAAACAACCTGCGATCGATTACTAATAATAATCAATGGTAGTATAATTGCAGATCAACCCCCTTATCATTTATACACCACGGTAGCTCTGAAATGTTCTTACTCACCGCAATGGCATAGCTAGCTTCAAATTCGGTGGCCTTGGGTCGCAGATTTCTATCATCAGCTGAACTACTGCAAGCTCTTTCAGTAATAAGAAAAACACAGGACGCCAGCAATCACAGATTTCGAGAAATAAATAAAATTACAGCAACAATTAGGTTTATTTGGCTAATAACTAATAGTTGCTTGCAACATCGTAATTAGGTCTGTAAATTGTTTATCACAAAGTTTAAATACAGTATATAACTAATGCTGAAAATGCAGCACGCACAAAAAGATATGTGAACCTCTTTTGGGCTCTTGGATTGAATATGATTGCAATTCAATGAAGGAGTAAGCTTACCACTGTCATATGTTTTAACCGTTATCTCGGTAATGATAGTAAAATGGCGTGAGGGCACTTCTTACAAAATTCTTAATACGTATTCATTAAGCAAAACTTTAAATTTGTGAATTGTAAATTTAGGAACAATTAATACATTACGTTTTAAATTTGTAAAGCGCAGTTTAAATTTGTAAATTGTAAATCTGAAGCGTTGTTACAATCGATTCAGCCAACAATCCATAGGCGAACGTGGTTGTCAACAAACGTTGAAACACTAACCTGGGTGGTGATAAAAAACGTTGCCGGTAGGCACTGAATTATTCCAGGTTTATTTTAGAGATCCAGCCATCAGCAGCAGCGACCTCGTGGCCAAAGTTGATAAGGGGACAGACGCTTCGTGTTACAAACGGCAAGCCCAAAATGGCATTCCAGAAAGGAGTTGCAGGTCCAAATTATTAATTACGATGCCGATTAGGACATCTACTGTGGCGTCAATCCAATATAAGAAGTCGCTTAAAAACGGCGTTTAAAAGCGGTACTTAAAAGTAGTAACTAAAAGCTGATAAGAAAGGGAAATTACTAAACTTGAATATCAAACCAAGGAGCGTAAACATACCTGATTTCAGTCATCAGCCCACAAACAAAATTAATTATCGAGGTGCAAGATAGCACACGAGATGCTTTCTTGGAATGAGTTGTTCCAACCAAAGCGAAAGTTAAAAATGAGGTCGCGGACGGAAAATGACCGCGGCGGCTGGCGCAAAGAGATAACAAGTGAATTTCGGACAAACCAAAACCAACACTTTTGCGCAAACAAGGTTTGATATCGATTGAAATACAGCGAATTATAACTCAAGTGAAAATATACAGGCTGGCCCGGAAATGACTAAATAGCAGGAGATAAAGATTTGTTTCACTCAAGTGAAAATATACCGGCTGGCCCGGAAATGACTAAATGGCGAAACAAATGACAGGAGCTAAAGATTTGTTTCAATCATAATCCAAATATACGCACCCACGGCAGATAAACCAGATTATGACATCGAAAAGTTCTATAATAAGCTTAAGCCTAGAACGCATAGGTGGCGTCATATGAAACACCACCTATTTAACTATCTAGTTTTTAGTGATTTGCTGTTACATTATCATATTCATATCTTCAGTACCTTTCAAAAAGATTATTGTTAATATATCCCTTTCAATTTTAATTTCCAAAAATTGTTACAAGCTTTATAATTTTTTTTTTAGTTACTTGGTGTCGCATATGACGCCATCTATGCAATCACGTAACAAGTTTTCTCGGTAGGTGTTGGTCGGTAACAACTTGCCATCTGTCAGCTGACGTACATAATTTTCGTAGTAACGTAATGCGAAGTGGAATTTGTTACAATAGCTATCACTACTGTCTTTATAGGACTACCGGTTAGCTATTATACTTGAGCCGCCGAACAGATAGAGTGGAACAGGCAACCAAAATAACATATTACAAAGGTCACTCGATAATATTTTAACTACAATTACTAAAAGGTACAGAGTTGGCGACCTTTATAATTAGAACTAATTTCAATTGATATTAAATAAATTTTTGAGGTTGTGATGCAAATATTGAGAGATAAAAAAAATGATCCTCTGCGGGCCGTGGAAATTCAAACGTATGAATGATATGTTGGTGGCACTGTAAGTATATGTCAAATTCGAGGTTAGTAGGTTAGATTTTGCGTCAGTCTGTAATAAAACTGACGCAAAACCTAACCTGATAACCTGCAGCGTAATTTATGTGTTCAGCAGACACTACCGAGTGATTTTTATAAACTCGATGGCAGTAGGCCCTGGATACCCTGAATCAGTTGAAAATGCTGAAATGTATTGTTGGTCACACTGTAAGTCTATGTCAAATTCGAGGTTATCAGGTTAGGTTTTGTGTCAGTTTTGACACAGACAGTGTCATCAACAATACACTTCAGTACTGCCAACTGATTCAGGCTATCCAGGGCCTGCTGCAATTGAGTTTTAAAAAAATCACGCTGTAGTTATTTGTCACTGTTTAACGTAGATATTAGTACCTGATCAGTTCCTAGATTTAACAATTAATTTATTTATACTCATAAATAAATATGTTAACAATTTTAACTTCCGTTTTGCTCTTTAATGTGCAGCTATGCAGTCAAAATCAACTTCCAGATATTAGAAATGCGTATAGTAAATTTAAAGTGCCTCAGTAAACAAAATAGCCCAGTCAAATGTTACACAAAAAATGCATGAACTAACATTAAATGGGGTATTAATAATTTTTGTAGTGGTGTATCGGACCATTACTGAGACTACAAATCCATATTTGCAACCCTCAGAAACCTGTGCTCGCTGAATGGCGGTCGAAAGACAGTGATTTTTCGGACTTTTTTCGATTTTTTGACAAGATCTCCTAAACTATACGTTTCTTGGAAACAATATTCCATAGCTTTCTTAAAGTAAATTTCCTACAAAATAAGATCAAAATCGTTTTTGTAAGTTATATAGTTACTGAGATACGGCTTTTCAAAGATTAACCTTTTTTCAAAAAGTGAACATTTCAAGTTTTCATCATGCTTCGAGTTGGGATACCGGCAAAATGACACGTACTACAGAAAAGTCAAGAGCATGAAAGTTGTAGAGAATTTAATAAGCTTTAATCTGAGCTAAGGCCCTTGTAGGCACATGTTGGAGGAAAATGTATAACTAAGTTGAGAAAGTTTACAGTGGTTTTTATAGTCATTGAAGAACGTTTTAAAAGGGCCAGCTCAGCTCAGACAACATCTACCTCCAGAAAGGCAGAAGAGGGGAGCCAGAGGTCCAATATTCATCTACATCGTTCACCACCGGGACCTCTAATTACTCTCCTGGGGTAATTATGTTTCTTCACGCATTTAGCGGGTGCGACATGACCTCTGTTCCTTTCTGGCAGGGGAAAACCAAATTTGTCAACACCTTCTTCAAAAACCCAGCACTATTCAGGCAAGCAGAAGCCTTTCTCCGTCCAGATGTGAGTCACGATGAAATAGCTGCAGCTGGGGAGAAGTGCCTCGTCGCAGTATATGGAAGAGAGACTGACACCACCCTCAACGATCTGAGATACATCCAGTTCGTCAGGTCAGCAGCTACAGCCAAAGTCAACATCGCCCGTTTTCCACCTACCACAGATGCTGCAAAACAGCATGCTCATCGTGTGTATTACCAGGTAGGGCTATGTATATTTCCTATCATTATTTTCTTAAATTTCGTTGTTCACTTACACACTCTCATTGTACACCATGTATGTGCTTTGAAATATGATACATAACGAATTTTCATTCTATTCTTTCGCAGTTACAAAAGTGGTTGGGGGTGGAGAAAAACCCCACGGATTGGGGGTGGAAGTTGGACGAGTTGGGGCTTAATCTAATCACAATGGAAGTTGAACTAGCACCTTAAACCCTTCTGCAACTGATCTCGTGCAAGTGCAAGATGAGCTGCGCTGAGGGATGCAGCTGCTGCAAAGCTGGGCTGAAATGCTCAGTTTTGTGTACTTTCTGCAGGGGGAAATTCTGCCGCAATGTGCCCACACTCCAGGATGACAGTTCTTCAAGTGAGGATAAAGACATCTCCCCGCCCTCGGCTTCACTGTCCCAGGTCCCCCAGGTGCCATACCATCCCATACCCGGAACCTCACAAATGTTGGCTTAAATGTACAGGTTAGTTAAAATGTAAATACATTTTTATGAAAAATTCTGTTTCAATATTTTTTCTGGCAAAATCCCATCACCGACAGACTGTAATTTTGGTTATAATACTCAACTTTCAACTAAAAAAAACTTTTTCTTATTTTGTCGTTTTTTGTCATTTCTGACGAGACTATCTGGAATACAATGACCAACATTAGCTCAAACTAAAGCTTATTAAATTTCCTACAACTTTTAAGCTTTCGGATTTTCTGTCGGACGTGGCATTTTGCCGGTATCACAACTCGAAACATGAAGAAAACTTAAAATTTTCACTTTTTTGGAAAAAATGTCAGTCTTTGAAAAGCCGTATCTCGTAAACTATACAACTCACAATAGTAATTTACGTAACAAGTATAGAAAGTGGAGCTTTTCAGTACGAGTGAGATGTTTCCGGAAGAGGCCGTTAGGCCGAGTCTGGAATTTCGAGACGAGTATGGAAAAGCCACTTTCATACGAGTTTCGTACAATATTTTTTCGTACACTAGCAAACAAAACGGAATACTAAATGTATCCTCGTATATAGCAAATAAGTAGAGTAATATTAATGTAATGTAATGTTATATGTGTTGTAACTAAGGAAACGTACGGCAAAGTGCTACTTTGCCGTACGAATACCGCAAAATACTACTTTGCCGTACGAATACCGCAAAGTGCAACTTTCTGATTAATAAATTGTACGGCAAAGTAGCTCTTTCAATGCTAGTGTACGAAAAAAACTATTTTGATCTTATTTTGTAGGAAATTTAATTTATTTTAAAAAAGCTGTAAAGGATTTTTTTCAACAAACGTATAGTTTAGGAGAAAAGTCCGAAAAAGTCGCTGTTTTTCGACCGCCATTCAGCGAGCACAGGTTTCTGAGGGTTGCAAATCTGGATTTTTAGTCCCAGTAATGGTTCGAAACACCCCTCTAAAATTATTGATACCCCATTTCATGTACGTTCCGATGTAACATTTGACTGGGCTAAAAAAAGATGTGGTGTCGTATACGGCACCACATATGCGTTAATGTAACTTTCTTAGATGTATGCGTTCTAGGGTTAATACAGTTTTAAAAACAACAAATAAACAGGAAGTATCAATATTCCTAGATGATTTTAACGGGAAAGTAGGAAAAGTCAACGACAAGGTAAAGGTATATGGATTAGGTATCAGAAACAAACGAGAGGGCAAACTGGCAGACCTGAGTGACAATCGATTTGGTTTCCGAAAGGGGATGATCACAAGAGATGCCCTGTTTGCGGTAAATGTCATAATTCAAAAAAGTCTAGGCATGACCAAAGAAATATATCTCGGATTTGTAGACTATAAAAATGCCTTTGACAGGGTACAACACGACAAACTATTTAAACTGCTACAAAAGAGCCAACTAGATGATCAAGATGTGTATTAAAAAAAGCTTTATTGGCATCAAACCGCGACAATCAGTTCGAAAGGAAAAACATTAGAATACATAAACATCATGAGAGGAGTGAGAGAGGGACGCATCTTGTCCTCACTATTGTTTAATTATTATCCAGTACCCATTTTTATAAAAGCTCTCTCGAGCAGAAAGGAGGGGATTAACATCAACGGAATGGCAATAAACAATATTCGGCGTAACGACACATTGGTTTTAGCTGATAACACAGACATTATTTTCAGAAATGTATCCAGTCAGTCACGAATACGGAGTTAAAATGAACTACAAAGATACCAAATACATGATAATAGGCAAAAATCATTTAAATCCTACCAACATCAATTTAGATTCAAGACCAATCGAGAGAGTAACACAATATCAATATCTCTGTACGAGATTAACGACAAACACGATCAGACCCAAGAGGTGAATAGTATAATTGAAAAGGCCAGAACAGCTTTCTTTAAAATGAACTACTGTACACCAACTGACACCGCAGAATCGTCAAATACTCTTAATCCGATATTTCATTAAAAACAAGAAAAAATCGAAATAACTCTCAAAAAATTTCTATGTCCAGAAAATTCGAATACTAATCTCACAAGTTTACCATGTATTTCTATTTTATTTTTTTAATTCAATACAATGAAAAAAATCTGTAAAAAGCTTTACCCAGAACCTCCCTCTCCAATTACTTCGTCGCAACTATATTTAGTAACGTGCTAATTTGTGCCTCATTTTTGTATTGTAAAAAAAATAATTTTGTATGTATTTGCTCCCATTTTTATTAAGAATAAAGCCTGCACTATGTAAAAATTATTACTTGTATCTATTACTAAGTTAAATAAAAAATAAACAAATTTTTATTTTTTTAAAGTGCTCACCTTGTACATATTTGTATCAAATTGTACCGGTTTCATTCCAGGTATATATATAATGTGTATGCAAAATATCGTTTTCCTCCGACAAATATTTTTTGAGTAATACCGCCAACAGACAGACAGACAGACAGACAGACAGACTGACAGACAGACAGACAGACTGACAGATAATTGAGAAAACCTCTTTTTCGTCATCTAGGGACCCTGAAACGTAAAGATTAGGAGAAATCTCGGAAGGTGATTTTTTCGCGATTACAATACTTCCTTCGTCTTTCAGACGAGAGAAGTAAAAACGATGATTAATTACTTAAATAACAGTATTTTAAACTAAATCCCCATTAGCACGTATACATTTTTTTATTCGTTTTCTGTTGTTTCCGACAATCTTTTTCAGTTTTTCTCAACTTATGTCTTGGCAGGCTCGAGTTATTCTGTCACAAAGTTGTTGAATATTTATTGGTCCAGTTTTATACACTTTATTTTTAATAGTTTGCCATAAATAAAAATGTAATGGTGAGATATCGGGGGAAGTAAGTCGCCATGCGGTTTAAGGACGGTTACAACCTATCCATGGTTCCGGGAAACTCTTATTCCATACACTAACCACAACTGCATTCTGTATAGGCGTCCCGTCTAATTGATAGTACATTTTCTGCCGTATTGCAAGATCATGTAATGCCTCTCATAAATCGTTATTTAAATTTTTTGAAAGATTTTAAATTTTTTTTGTTTTTAATGAAATTTCGGATTTAGCTTATTTGAACGCTTCTGAACAACTTTCATTAACAAGATTTTTTCATAAAAAAATTCGTAATACGACTTCTTCAATTTTGCTGCTTATTTTAAATCGTAATAGGCTAGCATTTTACCGTGAGGGGAAAGTAACATACCTTAAAAGTAAAATTTAGTGAGGGGTATAATCAGAAAAAAGAAATTTTTAAAATCTATAATATATAAAAAAATACCGGTGTGGTGTCTAAAGTGAGACACTGTATATTTCGAGTTACTGAAATACATCTATTTTAAGAAAAGTGAGTTTGGTTTGTCACACTATTTTGTACCACCCTGTATAATCAAAAATATCTCTCTACTGAAAGTAATTGAAAACGTAATTTATGTTGTGCAATTCCAATCACCAACTAATTGATAATATAATTACGGTTTGATTTAAGTAATTGAAATCTCTGGTAAGTCAATTATTTCATTGCCCAGCTCTGGTCAACAATATTCAGAAATGCTTTGCAAAGAAATTTTATAATTCACATTCGACTGCTTACAAGTTATCTATTAGCTATTAACTGCAGAAAGCTTTCAACAAAATAAAGTTTCATCAAATGTTGTAGCTTGTTTAAGAGGAAAGATTTTCAGCAGTAATTACATACGTGGAGATCATTTTTTAATAATTTTAACTAGATTCACGAATGAGATGACTGCTAATCTAGTTCGATTTGAATTTTTTTCTCATTACTATTGGCTGATACGACTGTTTAAAAAATAATCATCAAAAATTATATGTCTAAATAGTTATATTTAATTACCAAATACCTGCATAAAGGCACCGAATGCTTCAGCGTTGTAGACAAAATCGTCCATATCCTTTATGTACCAGAACTGTATTATAACGCTGCAATTTACAAACAGTAGCATACCGCAGAAGAAGAATTGAAATACTATATCTTTTATCGATCTTTCCTTTGTGTAAAATCCGACAAGTTTCAATAAACCAATGAAAAATTGCACAGTATTGTAGTAGTCAGCCATTTTGAGACTATGGACTAGGTCTCAAGCACTTAAATTTCTATTGCAGAGTTGCGTTGCCCTTTAAATAAAAAGAAAGATAACAGAATCACATTATAACTTTAGCTACTAATATAGTATTAAATGCAAACACAGAGATAATGTTACAGTTATTTTTCCACCGATCAATTTTCGTACGCACGCCGATGGTTGTGGGTCAACCAAGGGACTAAAAGCTGTATGTAAATTCAATCTGAATGACATGTGAAGAAATAAAGAACTAAACCGAGAAGGAGTTCGGCCGCAAATTCTTTCAAGGGTATTAGCAATTGGAAGCTAATATATCGGACTAGTTGCGAGCTTCTTCAGCAGTTAAACAACTGAAGTTCCGCTTTGAAGCAGAAACCTAGTCGCGTTTTTAGTAGTCCAAGCAATGGGGCGCAAATAAGGGGTCTACCACGCAAAAGGTCGTAACCTAATGAAATTTGGCAGGATCGTAAAATGTACTGTCCCGATTATAACCCTCAGATTTTGACAGTTTTTGTCATGTTTGTAAGAGGTAGAACTCTTTTCTTCCCTTTGAATTTAACTCCATCAAACGTTTGGTCTATCATCGGCGCAATGCCAATCTTTCCGCGCTCTAGTACCACATGATAATTGATAGTGTCATCCGCGACCATCCCAGTGTATATAGACACTAAGCGGTCAACTTCGGGAAACGGGTTGTACAGAGATAACCGAGATAACCACTCTTCAAATTTCAGTAGATCCGTTTTATCACGATTTATACGAGATTGTCGCATGTCGACGTGTTGTCATTGATATTGCCGCAAATTGTTCAATTGCATCGCAAACATTATACAGATACACCAAGCCGAGTATCCAGGATTCATATACTATACGGATACCACGTTAAAAAATGCACCGTCGGGCTCTACCTTCTGGGTGATGTGGAAACAAGCTACAAATGAAATGATAAATATCATACCCATTAAGGAAGCAGACGTGTCCCTACAACATATAATGCAGAAAACTGTGTAAATACATATAATAATATTTATGGTGAAATTACTTTGCACATATCACTTAGCCCACATTTAAGGCGACAGAAGCAAAAAAAAAAACGCTCCACATTACCATTACTTTTACTATTGGTCTGACGAAAAAAATTCATAGAACATATTTTATGTACAATTTTATGCTCTTCAATTCAATACTTTGCTTTTTTTCGTAAGACTAATAGGAACAGATATTTACAAAAACTGATTTTGGCCGCCATCTTTCCAAGATGACGGCGCGAGCGGTCATCCCTCAAGGTCGCAAGCTCAGGGTTATGATCAGGACAGTAAATTTTACTATCGCACCAAATTTCATTTGGTTGCGACCTTTTGCGTGGTAAAACTACCCATTGCCTGGTCTATTGGTCTAATATAGATTCTAAGTATACTAGTATGTCTGTCATCAGTATTTTTCATTCGCCATTAGCTCAGGATTGAAATTTAATGGTAAATTTCCAAAAATATCCGATTATCAATAATCGCCATTGCTATGGAAAATATCAAATTAAATATGCATCAGGAATATTCTCATGGACATTTATCCTTAACTACCGCCGCTATTTGTGGACCATTCATACTTACATAGGTACATAAACAGAAATGAATTTTCTCTCAGTCGTTTCGAAATCACACTCTTCGCCGTGTCAATGAAAACAAAGGTAGGTCTACCTCGAACAGAGAATACGTTCACATCCCGAAACTTAAAGTCAAGTATTCCAGAGTAAGATCTGCTCAACACACTCTAGGCTAGTGACTCATATTACAATTGTTAAGCTCTTAACCTCGATCAACCACCCCTACACGTTTCTACCGATATAAACTTTTATAAGTATACAACTTCAGCTTTAGAGTAAAACGCCACACATTTCTCACTGTAGCTATTCTGGAGTACCTTCTCAGTCTGTGTCATGTAGTAGCGGGGTTCTTACATGCAGAACAAGTGGAGAAGTAAAGTTAGAAATGTAAAAAATACTGCTTTTAATCGCACATGTGTCGCTGTATTTCTAAATAAACACATAATGTCATTATAGTTTTATAAGAAGCTCAAGCTTTTATAGGTTGGTAGATTTCATTGTTTGTAGCTTTACAAACGGATAATGAATACTTTATCACTTAATAATTGAAATATATTGAAATGGTTTAAACTCACAATTTGGCTCTGTTTACAGTGCGAAATATTTAACCAAGTCAATAAAGCACAGAGTTAAGGTAGTTTACGTGATTGCAATTTAAACAGTAATAAAAGTATTAAATGCATTGATGCATGAGATGCAAGAAGCAGTAATTAGACGGATAAAGACGCGCATAAGCAAAGCATATTTAAGGGAGTTTGAATTTGAAGTTTGAGTAAGGTAATATAATTAAAATAATAGGTTTGTGCATATTGAAAGCCAGACCAAACGAAATTAATTGACACAAAAGGTTTGTTATGTACATACTAAATGAGCGTAGTTATTAATAAAAGCACAGACCGGTGAAAAGGCAAGCAATCTGAAAGGTAGATGAAATCAAGATAAGGATAAACTAGAAATTGCAAAGAACTGCCAAGAAAATTACGCAACGAAAGAGAAGAAAAGCCAGTGACGCGTAAAAATTGTGAACTCGAATTACAGTCTATTAATAAAAACAAAGTGCAAAAGCAGAGCAGTGATTTTAAAACATGTGTGTATGTAACGAGAAAGAACAATGTTAGCTATAAGCAATAAAGAAAATTTTTAGATTTAAGAAAATGTTAATATTAAGAATCAAGTTATCAAACTTTACTCCGTTTATGTGTATTTGTTATCAAAATTAATTTTCATTTAACATAAGCAGATCGCGGTACAATAGCAACGTGATGCTGTTTTGTTGTTAAGCCGATCACCTGAGTTTTCCGAAGATCGATTCCGGCCTATTTAAGGATCGGAACCCAGAGGTCTGCAGTCTCACCCATAAAGGGGGTCTGCAAGAGCATCCTGAACCAGCATTGACAACCAAGGAAGCGGCTCCAACAACAGAACTCCGGCGTCTTCGTGGGTCCAAGTTCGAGCATAACTTCCAAGGCACGATCTAGCTATAATTGAGTGTTGAGACCTCGGGAAAGTTGTTCAACTCAGAGAATAAAACCTGCAGAAAGAGCACATTGCATTTCCCAGAGTCCAGCTACGCCCCAAGTTTCATAATTAGCATAGCGTCATCAGAATCTGCGAATTTGCAAGAATTTCCAAGCCACCAGAAACAAGTGATTGTTGGCGTCTATCTTCGTCACACAAACAAATTCGTAAAGGTTTGTTGCCAAGCACGATAATTAAATCAATTGACCTGAGGCTTCCTTGCTTTTTTTTACGATTTTAAACATTAAAATTGACTCTAATTGCACTGGCAAACGTTTTGTGTTTATCTGTCAAATTGAAGTTACGAATAATACGTAGTTAGAGTCGCGCATATGAGCTACTTTGGGACGATTAGTCTAAAAATTAAAATAATTGACGAATATAGCCAAATTCGGAATACCCACCTGAGAGTACAATAAAATATTAAAAGGGCGCATTTAACCAATTTATTTTGAAGAGTAATAAACACACTTTATTTTTAATTAGCCTAAAAATTACTGACAGGCGAAGATAGCACAATAATATAAAGTAACCGGAGAATTGTGGTTTTTGCTCGAATTTTAAATTATTTAATTTTGTACCATAATAACACAGGCAATATAGATAACCTGCTGACGGATGTTAATTTTGTCAAAGTCAAGAGACATGTAAATGCAATTAGTGATTTTCTTATTTTTACTGATATTTCTACTAAACTAAGAGGTTTAATTATTCAAGGTGTTTCCTAAGTACAAAACAGAATTCTGGGAGCTGATTTCCCTTGCGGAATATATCTATTTTCGAAATACAAGATGTCCAAGTTGAAACAAATATATATTTTTTCCCAAAAACTCACGTTTTAGCATGAAGGATGTGACAAGTTGCCTTAAGTCGCTAGCATACATTACTCCTATTCAAAATACAGATCTTCGAAATCGTATAGTTCATCGTTACTAGTCAATTCATAACTATTTTGGTGTTTTATAACATGGAACAAGACAATCTTTATGAAGGAGAGACTTGCATTATGGCTAAAGGTAGACAATTGATGTAAAAAATATGTATTTAGAAAACCGAGCAATTTCGGAAATGTGTCTATAGGAATTGTTTTGCTTGTTTTGACAATAGAAAACATTTCCCAGAGCCCTGCATTGCCTAAGGAACATAATATATTGCTATAGCTCACCAGTTCAACTATGCCTTAATTAATGCAATGTCTTAAATGTTAAACCACAATTGCTTTTAAATCGAGGGCTCTTATTTTTAGGGTGGGTTCGCCAAAATCTATTTCTCTATTACATAACGTCAAACTTGACTTTTAAAATTCATCAAACCAGGTAATTGACAATTGTATCTTACATTAACACATTTATTATTCAATTCACATACGTAAGTAGTATATCAAATTTATATTATCACCTTCTTCTATTGACAGTTATTCAAAATGCGTTCTCAACTTATCTACACAAACCTCTATAACTGCTATAGCTTTCACTGCAACATCCAACAAATACCGAATCCTGACCTCAACAGACGGCAACACCTACTGCCCACTTCACAAACAGCAACACCTATGATGGTCGGTAAATCCTTTCAACTGCATCCGTCCTGTCAAACCAACTCCTCTGCTCCCAAAATCCAGTCCTGGTTCCTCCTGAATGTCACCGTCACACGAACTAAATCCTGGTAAGTTGCTATATTATGATGTTCCAAATCTAACTTTGTTCCCTTTTTGCAGATAGTCCGATGTCTCTTGTAATACTCACAGAATGTCCAAATCAAATAATAACTTGTAAAAACCTTTACTAATATCTTGTACGAATGAATAAATCCAAATCTCTTCAACTAATATAACATTCTGTATTATATATCTCCAATTAACTGTATCTGTATAATCTCTTCATCCACTTGATGTCTCAATACATTCCATTTTATATTTCACCTGTTCGACCTCGTAGATTTGTTTAAAGCCCTTTTTTAATTTGTTATTACCAAAACGAACACAAATTAAGGCATAATTTCTATTTTTATTTCACAAAATTTGCTATTTCAAAATTACATGTATGTTTTCATGAGTTGTTTTTCAGTAACTAACTAAACAAACTTCTATTCGTATTAGATACAATTCTTAGTGCACACTTCCTATATTTTAAAATAATACTATTACAGGATATTCATCCTGATTATTATTAACAAATACATTTGTTTAATGTTACCTTGGTTTGTTCTTTATTAACATTTAATACAACCATTAAGTTTATTTATTTCATTTAATATCGCACTATCATTGGCTCCTTTCATTGTATCAATTACTTTCATTATTCATATTTGAAATTTTACAGCCATCAAGATCTAATTATTGCAACCTTCCAAATTTATTAGTTTTGAATATTTCTTTCTTATGATTTATTATACTACGTCATGTATCATAACAATATGTTCAAACATACAAGCAACAGATGGTTCTAATTAATAAAATATTTAACACTTCACATTTCTGCACGTGAATATATGAAGTTGTTATTTTCATCCATGGAAATTTGATGACAATAAAGTACCTTGTTTTAAAATTAGAATACAGAAATGAAAATATGCCGGAAGAGAGGAAAAGGGCGGCGCTGTGAGAAATATTTGGTGATAACGCACTAAGTGCTAAAAATTAAACAGCTCAATCAGTCTAGTAGTAGTAGTAGTATTTGTGGGGAGACCCATGTGTAGTAAGTCGTCCTTCATAGGCTCTTTTTGCCAATTTTGTGGACAAGGTCTAGGTATGCAGAGTACCAGGCACCTTAGTTCTACTTAGAATTTTGCCGAGACTAAGAAGTTACAACCTTAGCAAGGAACCTTTTACATGTTACACATCGTAGTAACATGAGACCCACGGCTTTACATCACTTCCGAATGATGGCATTCTGTTGAGTTTTTCATCCGCATTTTTTTATTTTTAAAAACTTCAACGGGATCGGGGATCGAACTCTCGACCCTTAGATCAGTAGCCATAATGCTTACCACTGAGCTATGGAACCCGGCTCAATCAGTCTAACAAGCTTAGAAGAAATCGGTTAGTTGATTTCCTTGAAATTCAGTAATAGGTACCTGCAAATTTTTTGAAAAAAGTTGTATGGGTAATGCACATGTTTCCAATACTGCATGAATTTGTAAAAGATGTATATCTATGTCAAAAGTAGGTGTCGAATTCTACAAGTAAATCAAAATTATTCTCAATAGTTATGAAAGAAGATTTATATTACAAGTCGGGTAAATTTATTTTTACGTCACGGGTTCATAGGAGTTGGGCACCAGTGTTCTAGCTAAGCTGAGAAGTCTGTTCCGTGACCGCAATGATATTCCCAATCTGAGCATTTTATCAGCCAGAAGCTATTTAAATTTACCACAGTACATTCGTTTAACGTAGACGATTAAGCATAAACCTCAATCTACCGTTTTAATCCCTCCCCCCCTCAGAAAGGTTACTTAGAGAAATTGCAACACATAAAAGAAGTAATACACATGGAAACCTACATTCCTATTTAAATATTATCTACCAGAACATCTTGAACCTTTCGATACCAGTAATTAATCAAGCAAAACAACCCAAGAATCCTCAAATAAATCCACTAAAAAACCGACTAAAGTAAAAATGTCACCAATATCTATACATGTGCCAGTTAACCATAAAGAAGTAATAGTCGACATAAAAACATTTCTAAAAAATAATTCTCTACCAGTCTCAGCAAAACATCACTAAAAATCATCCTGGCATGCGAGAACGTTTACAGGTCTCTATCAAAATACTACTCGACAACTAAGTAGCTTTTCATACATTTCAAATCCAAACGAAAGGCCGCCCTCAGTGATCGTTAAAAACATTCCAGTTTCGTTAACGGAAAAAGACTTAGCGGAAGAGCTTTCTTCATATGACCTTCCTACAGTCACTATCACCAGACTTCTCAGTAGAGATAAAGAAGACAAAACAAATGTAATTTTAGTATCACGAAAATTTAGCACTCATCCGTAAAAGTAGAACCAAGCAGAATATATACAGATACGCCACAGTGCATAGAAGCCAGCACTATGGCCATACTGAAAATTACTGTTCTTTGGAACAAAGATGCGTCAAGTGTCTGGGTAACCAGTTATATAGCAATTGTACCAGTATGCAACATTTGTAGAGGAAATCGGCCAGCCAATTTTCGACGTTGTCAATATTTCCAAGGGTCGAAGTTCCCCAAAAACAAATCCCATATTAATATTAGAAACTATTCGTCCAGTACTCACACTCAAGTTATCTCAGAAAGCAACCCATAAAACTTTCATTATCTTACAAAAACCGCCAGTTCAATTAATTACAATCAATATTGAAACACGAGAACAAACAATTCATCCTCTGAAACCACATTGGTGGTAAACAATATTCTTACCTCAATCGTCAACTTGATCCGGTCTTATTTAGGACAAATAAAACAATTCCTATTAACCTATCTGTTACTCGTGCTCCTTAATGGATCCTAATGTTAGTAAACCATTCATTCACTTAAATCTTCTGAACTAGAATGTAAATTGCATTAACGCCCAACAAACGATATTTAATGTCTTTTTTGCAAGAGATAACATCGATGTAGCAGGCATCAGCTAAACTCGCTTAACCACAAGTAATCCCTTTAAAATATCAGGTTATCACTGCTATCGTGCGAATACTAAGCAAGATTCGCTTCAAAAGTGGTAGCTTTTTTGATTAAACAAAGAATTATTCATCACGAACTTTCGATGATTAACACCACCAATCTTGAAAGAGTTACAATCAAAGTAAAACGTGTGAACATAACTACGTCAATATAATAAGTATTTATCGACAATCTAACAAACAATTTGTTGAAACCGCCATATATAAAGTATTTAATACCAGGAAATCCACTTTATCGATCGGTGACCTAAATTTAAAACATACAATATGGGGATGCAGAACAAGCAACCCAAACTGAAAAAGGGCCATACTTTCGCAAATACAAATGCTCTTTAAATATTAGCCCCGGATGAACCAACAACTTTCCGTAAGGTTTGAACCTAATATATTGGACATAGTCATCTAAAAAAATTTCAATATGCATACTTTTCAAAAAGTATATGCCGAACTCCCTTCCAACCATTTGCCAGTGATAATTTCACCTCTAACCACTCCTGCGCAAAGGCATACTGAACTTAGACTAATAAACGGATTTGAGGTTGGGATTACTTCCAGGACACAATGGATAAGAACCTCAAATATTCCAATAATCTAAAGACTATAGAAGATATTGACGCAACAGTAACACATATCACCCTCCACGTGGGGACCGGCGCCTGGTTCTATAGTATGTAGTGGTACCAGGTGGTGCCTGGAATAGGGGTCTGCTGCGTATGTCGGGGGCTTCGTCAGCGGCGGCGCCCCAGACTTCCTAGATGGAACCACCCCAACCATGATACTACGCGGAAACCGGTACATGGAGGACACCAACACCTAACAACCAATCATTCACATCACCTCGCGCACAATAATACAGAAAACCCGGAGTACTCTAGCTCCAAAATAGTAATAGAAGAAGGCTCTGAAATAAATTCGAAGGAAAAGAAACTGTTTCTCGCGCCATCAAACAGCAAACCCGAGAAGCAGACTGACGTTTCTCTATGGATAAAGCTGCTAGAAAATACCGCCGTAAAGAGAAGCGAAAAGAAAACTAGAAGAAAGTCAGAATGCCTAAGAGGCGAGAAGAGAGGGCAAAAAGGAGGAAGCTGAGATGGACCCTGCATCGACCGAGGCAAGCCATGCAGAACACTGATCTCAAGAAGCGGCTAACAAGGGCCCTAGGGAGACAGGACCAGGCGACTCTCCAAAGAGTTCCCATGGCTATGAACCTAGTGACGCTGGTAAACTGCAGATACAGCCCTCTAGTAAAACAAGAAGTCCGAAGTCGAGGCTAGTAAAAGGGGCTGCTGTACCGAAACCCATAGAACTCATCACAAACTCCACGGCAAGAGTCGAGATAATAGAAGGCCAACCAGATCTTACAGGTACCCGACCAACTATCAAGAGACCTAGGAGTGATGACACTTTCCAGAGTTATTGAAAAAAAGGTCAAAAAGTGTACAGAAGCAAACAGAGAAGGTCAAGTTTTCTTACCGGCTAAAAAAACTACAGCTAAGTCCCAGCGAGCAACGGAGCCGAAGCCACCTGATAGGGCGAACCACATAGTAATCAGCTCTGACCGAACAGATGGCCAGCTTTTTCCAAAGGAGGCTGAGGCGATTACAGCTAACATAGTGGCCGAGGTATTCAGTACCATAACGGGCCCTGAAGGGGGTTTCCAAGGGCCACAACTTCGGTTCAGAAATTCTGAACTAGTGAAACTAGGCTGTTTCTTAGTCACTGTCCAGGATGACATCACATCAAGGTACTGCTGCAGAGCTGAACACCTGTCAGTGCGGAGGTAGCCACCTTTACCCCAACAAGGACACCGTGGGCACCATGGCCAGAGAAGGAGGGTATTTGGTTCAAAAACCGTGAGGAGGTTAACCTGGAAAAGCTGAGGCAGACTCTTTCTATGCAGAACCGCTCGCTAAGAGTGGAGTAATAGAGGCACGTCCAATGTTACATTAATAATTGCCGATATTGAATCGGAACATGCACTCGTACTAACTCAGTGGAAGGGCGTGGTAACTTACCTTCAAAACCAAAAGATCGGAATTATAAGGGCGCCAAATGGTTCAGGCCCATGTTCCCTGGTTTATTTGAGTGAACAAACCATTAAATTGCTCAAGGTAACAATACAATATAAACAATAAAAACCCACAGTTCGAAAAATCGTATAATGTTTCAAATAGATAATAGATCAAAAACAGGGGGAATAAAATCGATGTGTAATTACTGTCATTAACAACCAATAACAATACTATCAAATAATAAATATCATATCACATATTTAAATATCACAATCTTTATAGATCAAACCTGAGACAATATGCATAGCAAAACGCAGCCCTTGCTGAGTAAATATAAAAGCTATTTTACAAACTGAATTTATCTAAACTGTAAATTAGCGAAAGCAGATAATTTTTAAGCATGCCGTAAATTGAATGAACGTTAGTACGTTACTGCGTTCCACCTTTAATGATTTAATTGAATTTCGCGAATACTCACACAACCAGATATCTGTATGTTTCATCGGTAACCTTATTATGTGCTGGGATCGCTTTTCCAGCCAGCAAACTTGATATGACAATAATTGTAGGAACAAAAGTAAGTAGTATAATCATCCAATCACCTAGTTTTGTTGCATGCGAAGTGACATTATTTATACCTGAATTACACTCAACTGAAATCCGGGGCTAAAGTCGAAGGCATATGAATTTATAGATCAAGTAAACATCGTTAGGCTCAAACCCCATCTAGCACGAGGTGGAGAAGATGTTAGATTGCAGCAGTTTCTGTCAGCACGGAGGCGGACACAGGAAGCTAATTCGGGTACTGTTCGTCCCAATCAGGGCAGCGCGAATGAGTCCAGTCGAAAACTGCCAGCCAACCGGCTAATCTGAAGACTTCCTTTCTACTTGAATAGCGTAGCCCGTAGGGTAAAGGCTATATATTAAATTGCGATAAACTGCCTGTGCTATTATAGTACAAAATTAAATAATTTATTCGAGCAAAAACACCACAATTCTCAGGTTACTTTATATTATGGTTCTAACTTTGCCTGTCAATAATTTTTAGGCTAATTAGAAATGAAGTGTATTTATTATTTTTTAAAATAAAATAGTTAAATGCTTTTTTCTTAATATTTTACTGAACTGCAATACTTTTTAGGCTAACTCACGGCAAAACACAAAAACTCCTCTCAGGTGGGTTCAGAATTTGGCTATTTTCGTAAATTAATTTAAATTTTAGACTAATCGACCCAAAGTAGCTCATATGCGCGACTCTAACTACGTATTATTCGTAACCTCAATCTGACAGATAAACACAGAACTTTTGCCAGTGCAATTAGTGTCAATTTGAATGTTTAAAATCGTGAAATGGAGCAAGGAAACCTCAGGTAAATTGATTTAATTATTGCGCTCGGCAACAAACCTCCACGAATTTGTTTTTAGGTGTAACGTAGATAAACGCCAACAATCACTTGTTTCTGGTGGCTTGGAAATTCTTGCAAATTCGCAGATTCTGATGACGCTATGCTAATTACGAAAATTGGGGCGTCGCTGGACTCTTGAAAATGCGATATGCTTCTTCTGCAGGTTTTATTCTCGGAATTCAACAACTTTCCCAAGGAGTCAACACTCAATTATAACTAGATCGTACCCTCATTTTAATTATATTACCTTACTCAAACCTCAAATTCAAACCCTCTGAAATATGCTTTGCTTATGCCTGCCTTTATCCGCATAATTACTGCTTCTTGCATCTCATTACCAATGCATTTAGTACTTCTTAACTCTGTGCTTTGTTGATTTGGTTAAATATTTCGCACTGCAAATAGAGCCAAATTGTGAGCTTGAAACTATTTCAATATATATTTTCCAAATTAGCAAATTGAACAACAAAAATGAAATGCCATGCCAGAAATAATCTGCCAGAATCTCACACAAAAATGTGCTCACGCAAACAATTTATATCTGCATGTTTTGGGGTCGAAAATATGGCTCAATCGATTATTCTACATTAGCCTGACCTAGCTAGTAATTCCACAAATGCAACAATCCTTCACAGGGAGGTGATCCATCCTTCACAGGAAAGATCAAAGAGTCCGACGCCGAAAGATACGGAACAAGATGCAAAGCGAACGTTTAACGCATTTGTGACATTTTTGGCGAGCCGGAAATGACAGCAAACTATATCGCCATCTAGCGACAACTATTACTGCCCTCGGCGGAAAAGTTGCAGTTTAGTAGGAAACTGCATTAAGTAGAAAACTGTAGCATGCAAGAAACCGACCTTTGACAAGACACATATGTGCAGAACTAATTGCGTAATAGCTAGGCGTTTCTCTCCGTGGAAATTACTGAATAAATTACGAAATGACAATAAATTGGTCTCACCAATACTTGTTAACTTTCATGGTCAGCAGAGATACCGTCCGAGCTTTGGAGAAGTCTAGATGGCAGCTCTACTACCAGTTGGTAACTCTCGCATTGCGAAGAGTGCCGAAATATAACGGAGCCGTCCCCCAGGATTCTTTTGAGGCCAGCGTATCAAAGCAGACCAAGAAGGACGACTAAAAAGGCCACTGATACCGCACCTTTAACTCTCCATAATGGTTTTACTGAGGGTAAGCCGGATCAATCTCCAGCACAGCAGTGGCGTTACAGCAAAGCTGATAAAAACCCTAACTGGCAGAAGAGAAATAGTCCTAATTCAAGTACCGTATATTTACAGGAATACGGCCAGGGGACTGAAGATGGCCAACCACGATGTAGTGGTTGGCAAAAAAGTGGACGATCGACCAAGGACCTCTATTACGGTGTTCAGGGACATCGGCATGATACCACTACCGCAGCTGGGAACGAAGGGCCTCACTGCAGCATCAGGTAAGTGGTAGTAATCATAAGGTAGTAGTAGGAAGTGCGTATTTTCTCTCCGATAAAGCGCGTATTTCTACGGAGGAATTTGAAAACTTAATATCGTTTGCAAGAGATAAAGCTCTCCCGGTAATAATCGGATCTGACGGCAATGCACATCATTCGGTGTGTGCTCAGACATAAACCATCGGGGCAAAACACTACTAGAATATTTGGCGTCCTGTTAGCGATCGAAACTGTATTAACGACATAACGATCAGTCCCTCAAGGGTGCAAAACAAAATCATACGCTTGGGAGCCAAATCTGTTACCCACGAAACGACTTTACGATATAATCGGAATTTTAACCTAATACGCAGCTGCAACCCTTTTTATGAGACGTTCGGTAACAAGGTGCTCCAGCTTTAGACGCTCGGTGAAGAAGGTCGTGGTTCTAATAGCACCTGAAAGTTAGGGATGTGCTTCGGCACAAAAGCGTAAATAATGATAACTAAAAGGACTCCACCACATTCGACAGAATTCTGGAAATCATTAACAACAGATGGGCCCACTTGATGTGGAAGGAGTAGGCCTTTCGACTATCAGCTGGCAGAGTTTGGTCGACGCACCACATACAACACCGACTTACCTTACAAAAACAACTCATCGAAGCAGCTGATAAACTTCTTTTACAACTTAAAAGTACACACACAACGCATGCAAATATCATAAACACAAATGAAAAGCATACATACTTAACATGGGACTCTATTGAAATAGTAAATATATGTATAGCAATGGACATAACATGTTGACTAGTTACATTGAAAAAAATAAAAAAGGTTAGGTTAAATTAAATTGCGTAACACGTTCACTTAATTACACACAACGAACTTTACTGCAAAGACATTAAATTTGGCAAAACCAACAATTCTGACAATAACGGTAATATTGCGCCAGATTGTTCAATACTTTTGACGAAATGTTCACTATGCGTTATACATACTAAAGCTAATAGACATTAACAGGTTACCTGAAGAAAACTAGCTGGATGCATTTGACGTGCGGCACTGTAGGTGTTCGCCTTTTCCCAAACAAACTACTCTAAGATGCCTGAAGAAGTTGCACAATAGCAACGGGAAAGTTGCTGGCAAAGACGGTCTGGTTCTAACATCCCCTAGCTAAGGTAGATTGAACTCCGAAGCGGTACGGCAAATCTTAAAACGACAAACGAAAGTTCGGTATACCCCAATAAGCTTATGACTGATATTCCCAATGATAATCCGTCTTACGACGTAATTTGTAGTTGCCACTTCACGATAGACCAGAATTCAGAGCTTACGATGGCATAAATGCTTAACAGCGACTCCAAAACCTATTCATCACGACGCTTGCATCACTCCTATAGAAGGCACCGAAAATTATCGAAACACACACATTATTTGAAGCAGAATTGCAAAGTTCCCAAGGTCGCAAAGCGATGCGAGTCGTCACACACGTGTTGTTTGGTTCAAAGATGGACGGTAATTGAATTTAGCTTCCCAAAATGCATTTCACTCCTGCAACGACAGATTAAATCTTCTGTCGCATAATTGCACCACTAAACGTAACATTAAACTCAACAACTTGTACGAAACTCGTGGAAGCCCCAAGTGCTTCATCTCGCCTTCTCATAGCCATGAAAACAATCAAGAAAGCGATAACGGGCCACGTCACTGACCGCTGCAGGAAGCACAAAGCATATGGAAATAGATGGCGTCATCCCAACCGCTCGGGGAAAGTTCGAGCATAACCCAAAAGCTAATTAAGCGATTTACAGGGAGCTAGAGTGTGTTGAACAACAAGAATGAATTCTGAGAAATCGAGAAGCTGAAACTGCCTTGCTTGCACAAAAGAACAAAACGTGAATTTTATAACTAAACTTCTACGAATATAAAGGGGTCTGTGATACGACAGCATATGAAGAATTAAATCTCGATGAATATGCAAGAACTGCGATGCGTTAATATTTCGGCAGGGGGAAAGAAATATGCAGCAGAGTCAAGGATTGATAACATTATTAAATTTAGGCTAAAAATATTGGGAAAATAAGTTTGTTAAGGACTGAAATATTGAGTATACCACTGAATTACGAATTTAACTTGCGTGAATCGTAAAAATGCTAGGATTTGGTCAAATTGTCAAACAGCCCGCGGATCTTGAGATAATGAACAATGGTATGGCCCCCACTTCTGTCAATAGAATCCGAAGGGCGGTAATTGACATCACAGTAGCCTCTAGGTGTTTTTCAAAAAATATTCAAAACTGGAAAATTACGTCATATATCGTGATATTTGACCATCGTTTGATCAAAATGGAAATTAATTTTGACAAGCCCCTGGAAATCCCTTACTGTGATAATAATCTATTTTCGACTTATTAAAGAATTCACCAGACTAGAATTATTTCCAATCTTTCAGTTCAAAGTAATTAGAAAATTATATAGCAATTAAATAGTGAAGATACACTAAAATGTATAAATGCTAGATTTGATTAAAAGGGTAAAAGTTAATCACTTAGTACTCATTACGGATACGCATGTATTTCCAGTTTATTCCTTACTAGGATTGCTAGATTATAATTTTACATCTTCTGGTATTATAGTAAGGAACACTAAATTGCTGTGCTAAAATTGTAAAAATGCTTACCCGACCGTTAATGAAGTAAAATAGTCCTTTACTCGATTTGTTCAACCGAAAAACAGCTGGACTATAAACGGAAAACACCTAAATTGATTAAATGTACCAACTTCGCAACTTGCAATACATACAAACACGTGTAAGAAACCACTTCAACTAAACAATAACTCAGTTATTTGGCATATCTTATGCAAAAAAATGTATAGGTAATCGTTGCAAACTTGGAAACTACTGGATGAGAGTTAGAACTGCAAATAAATATCTCGATAATAATTTATGAAACAACCAGGACAAATGATGTTTTTTTCTCCAAATACGTAGATATCATTCTCCTTGTTGCTTCTAAGAATTTGCGTACATGTAAACCACGTATGCTGTAGAAATGCTGTGGGTCGTTCGGCATTATGTAATCGATTAACCTTTAAAATATTTGTCTGCAACAAACTATCCCTCGGCGTAAACTGCTATCAAATTATATCCTCCTCCTCCTCCTCAACCTGTTTCCATCCGCTGCTGGATATAAGCCTCTCCCAAGTTTCGCAAATTTTAGCGAAATCAATTTATATTCGTTCAGGTAATTGTTGTTACTTTTAAAACATTTATGTAAACAATAGTTTCCAGAATTTTTGGTAATGGCATATTTTCCTGTAGCTTTAAAATGCGTACATGCACAGTATTAGCTATGTATTCTGATTTTTTTACTTAAAAATGATAGAAACACTTACACACGTTCGTAAAGTTTTAAAAAATTGATAATTAGTTAATCCTAACGTAAGCGGCATTTCACCACTTATCCTAACAATCCAACAGTGGATAATGGATGGATAACTTGAACAACACGATATCGAAGAATTTGAGATATGATTATCAGATTTCCGCTCTTTAACATTAAACAATATAGTACGTAAAATAGGTGGTAGCATATTTGTTTGCGTTTATACACTTATTATAATAAAATAGTGCTAACAATGAGCTACATATTGTTCGTCAATCATGTGCTTGATTATGCAAGCAAGCAGGTTTGCACAAAAGCTCGTAAGGTCATTTGGGGCGATTTGGTTCGCATCATCCAAAATGTCCGCCCTCCGGCTTCAAGATGGCTGTCGAAATTTTTATTCTTTGTTTCCTCGATTTTCATGAACTGACCGACGTTTTTAACTAAATGTGCGGTCGCTCTAATTCTTCTACTTAATACAACGCCCTTCAATTCAAGTGGATCACTTAAGGAAACTAGTTTCGATGATATTTTCATAACAAAATCTAGTTTGTATTATTATTAAGAAAGGAGTTAACTATTGTTGTAAAAGTATCAAGCAGCTACATGTCATGTTTAAAAAAATATCACTTTAAACAATTAGGCGATAAGTCACCAATGCATACCTGTAGTAAAGAAACTTGACGATTTCGGTGTGTTTTGTGTGTTGTTTGATAAAAAAATTTACAATTATTATTTACTTAGCTTTTAACAATGCCACTACGGGCCGGTTGCAGAAAGCAATGTTAAGTCTGGTGTTAGCTAACGTCGCGTCAAAGTGAACAAAATCGCATCAAATTTTGTTTACTAATGTATTAGTTATCATAAGCATTTGAGATTTGATTCGTTTTTGTTCACTTTGACGTCGCGTTAGCTAACACCAGACTTAACATTGCTTTCTGCAACCGGCCCTACGTCTATTAGACTCTACTACAAGTTATGCATTGTTCGCCTATCGCGTACATATTAAAAATGATATGGCCTAAAAATTACATGTGGCTACTTAATATTTTGAAAACAATAGTTGACTGGATTACTAGCCATAATAAAACGACATTTTGCTATGAAAAGGTTGAAAAAATATCGTACAAACCAGCTTCTTTAAGTGATCCACTTCAAATGAACGGGGGTTATTAATCATGCAAGTCTGAAATTGGCACATATTAATAATACCATTATGTCTACGAGATAACAAATGTTTTAGTACACAGGTTAGATACTTACTCCAACTTTTACTTGTGCATGCTTTGACTAGAATAAATAAGGCAATCCCAATAATTTTCAGGGAATTTCGTGGACCATTTCCATATTTGGAGCTTACAAGTATAATAATGCCACTGCCGCTGACAACTTTATCTGCCGCTCGTCAGCGGCAGATAATATTATCTGCCGCTGACGAGATCAAGTAATTTTCTTCGAATTTTGTTCACAAAGTTGTAAATAATTTGTTATAAAAACGTTTGAAGAAAAAATACTATATGTTATTCGGAGCAAAAGTATCTTTATGTGGCTCGGCTGTACTTATAAATTTTGCTCCTAATAACATAATATACTATTTTTGGGTTCAGGGAACTCTAGAACGTGAAGATCTGTTGAAAACTCAATTTCGAATTTTTGGGGTGAATCCAATACTTCGTTTATCGTAAAAGGAAGTAAAGCCCGTCTACAAAACTTAACAGTGTATTATTTACTGAATGGTTAGTTGTACGTAAAAAAGCTGTATAATCTTTTTTGTAGAGAATTTCCTAGCCTTCATTTTTTGTAATAACTGAAAAAGTCATACAATCCATAGAAAGAGAGATATTTGCGAAAAACTTATTTCTGTCACCTTCGACCTTGAATAACTCAAGACGCAAGCACGATATCGATGGGGACTTTTGAGACATTATTTGTAATGTCAAAATGAAGGTGTATGCAAAATGTCAGCTTACTTGGATATTTTTGGCAGATGCTGCGTTTTTCAGTCTAATGTAACTTGGCTAATATGGTTATAAGAACGTTTGGACGAACGAAGGTATGATTTTTATTAAATTCGGCGATACAATTTGTTAAGCCATTTTGCCGTCGGCAGTAATTTGAATTACATTTCACGCCTTTAGGGCCGTTTAGTTATATCGAAAACCTATTTTTAACTTTTTAGTCACAAACGCAAGCTCATTCCGTGCTCATTCTTTTCCGAGTACCCTGTATGTAGACGCGCTTGGATCTTTTGGAACACCCTTTTGAACGCGTGTGACTGCGAGGCCTCGCGCTCTCTTTGTCACCGGAACGTATTTGTTTTATTGGGCGCATCGCCATTGGCTGTCGAGAGTCACATGGTAACGCCGTTTTGGCTCACGCCACTTCCGGCGTCGTAACGCTTCTTGCTGGGCAGTTCAGCTCAGGCCGTTGATCAAGGAGGTCGGCAGGAAGCTCTTGTGTGTGACGCACGTGTCGTTTTGTGAGCGCGTTGTCCTTGGCGTTGTTGTTGGGGGCTACGTCCGGCCATGTCGTGAAAAGAAGTGGTTCTTTCATTCCTACAAGTTGTTGGAGACTCGCTGCAGCACATGAATAATGCCCATACGTTTCTGTCACACCGATCCCATGTGAGTGACTACATTAAAATATTACACCATTATTCGGCGGAATCTTTGCCCAAGGAGATGTGCTTGCAAATGCAGGCGCTGCTGACTGCCACCCGTACTGCTCAGGAGAAGTCCAGAATAAATACCAGGTACCATTTAAAGAGATTATGTAACTTAGTGACCCCTTTTACGCGAATGTGCCGTGTAGGCGATGGACTTTGATCGCATTCATTCAGTAGTACATTCTTGATTTGTAACTGTGCAAACATTGACTTTCGCTGCGTTGCTAATTTTAGGCGTTTCGAACGCTTTCTTGTAATATTCTATTTGGATATTGTTTTTGTGTGTAACATTTGTACGCTTAAGTTATAGTGCGATTACCTCCAGCTGGGGTTTACGTTAAGCCCTAGGTTTAGTATGGTGACCCATTCGTTGCCTGATCCTGTATAACGTCATTCAATAGACAATTGTGCAAGCGCGAGGCTTATTACTGTGTACAACCCCTGCATGCTTTACTTTTTCAGAATAAACAGCTAGTGTCACTATTAGATGTATGACGACCTCTGAGTGGTGGAGTGTGCAGGTAAGTGGAGCAGCCGCCCCCACAGTGGCGGCACAAACCCGAACTAACGATTCAAACCTCAAATTATCGATTTTGTCATCCGAGTTCGATACTTCTCGAGTACCCTTATCAAGTAGTAACTAGCTTAGTTGTTGCCTCGTCTAACCGTCCAAGCCCGGTTTCCCGAGCCCATTTAAAGTCAGGTTTGGTGGCGCCCTTATAATTCTGACATACCCTATATATATATATGCCGCAACACGCTTGCCCAGAACGTATCGTGTGACTCACACCCGACTCCCTGAGCGTTCCAGCCGTGGCCTTTAGTCTGTTTTTATCGAATCTCAGGGCAAGTGTGCCAGTTTTCCAGGACTGATTCCGTGGTGCGATGCTCACCTTGGGTGGGTGTCGTAAAGTTGTTTTAATACCGTAACAAATTCATAAAGTTATTACACAACGTGATTTAAATAATATTAATTATGATCAATAAACCGACCTATCCTAGGCGTTCTTGTTTTACTTAGCGTATAAACGCATTTTCTGCATATGTCACGGAACTGCTTGAAGGCTGCACATGGTAGCGTATGTTCTTTGTTACCAAAAATAAACGAAATACGAGAAGTTCTCTTAAATAAACAATTTGATATTTTAGCAATTTCGGAAACTTGGTTAACTGTTAATATTAATTTAGATGATCTATTTTTTCAAAACTATAGATTATTTCGTAAAGATCGTGGTACAAGAGAAGGAGGTGTTGCATTGTATGTAAGAAATTTTATTGCCGTTCGAATAATTGATAGTAATGACAATTTTGAGCAGTTATGGATATCGGCGACAGTTAATTCAAAGAAATTTATCTTTGGTGTTGTATACAGGCCTCCTCAGCTCAACTACAAAATATTTGTGGATGAACTTGAGAACTCGTTCATGTTGTGCGCACCGGTAATAATATTTTTTGTAGGGGCAATTGTACTCGTAATGTAAATTTTGTTACTCCTGATACTCCCGCAACAGAGTATTTTAACAATATGTTAGATTCGTTTAACTTAAAACAGATTATCAATGCTCCAACTAGATTAGGGACAAATCAAAATTTTTTATTGGATATTATTATTACATCTAATGTATCGCTCGTTATGAAGTCAGGAGTAGCAAATTTTTAGTTATCT
>CALNHX010009506.1:0-49176 GCA_940337035.1 Agriotes lineatus
AGCTTTCACTAGAACGCTACGTTTAAGGAAATTCGACATCAAGTCGAACAATAACTTTGATAAGTTTTCATGTAACATATGCATCAAGGGCTCCCGTTTTAGAAAATCAAGAAATATGGGTTCGAAAATACCAGCTACGTTTATTATGAAGTTCAAGTAGATCAGTGTTTTACGATCCTTCAATATTCGCAAAATATATTTGTACTTGTTAGTGACTTCGATTTCCCGTTTGAAGTTTTCGTGCTTCGGCAAGAAAATTAAAAAGTAATCACGGATGCTTTTATATTGTTCTATAACTCTACTTAGGGCCGGTTTTAGGAACAGCCATTTTGAAGGGGTTTGACTAAGAAAGAATTTATGCGACACTTCGGCGACGGTCAGCAAGCCTTTATCATCTTCCTTGCGAATGCCCGAAAATTTAAAAAAGTACATTAAGTCGTTCAAAAATTCTTCATAAGCAAAACTGACGTGGCTAAGACCTTTTTTAAAGGCGGTGCACACGGGGTGAATAATGCAGGAGCCAATATCCAGGACGGAAGTAAAATAACACTCGTCTAATTCTTTCATCATGAGTTTATAAAACTTAGCGTTGGTGCTAGGGCCTGCCATACTAATCTGTAATAAAAGCGAGCAGTCCAAGTTAAGTCTTTTCAAAAATTCGAAAAAGTTATTTTTTAAAATATCGGATCTACAGTTGCTTAAGAAAATTGAACCACAATAAATTGCGGGCACAAATTTGTCGTCCAAGCCTGACCAGTATTGGATGTAGGCATCAAACTGTTTCTTCATCTGAGAACCCGCGCTCTCATCAAATATAATCGAAAAGGGCGATCCCAACAGGTCAGACTTGATATTTTTTTCTATATAGGGTGCAATTCCAAACTGTGCCAAATACTTGATCTTCGTATTCTCTAGGTCGAAATTCCTAGCGATCACAGAGTCGGGAAACATGAATTTGAAAATAGTACAGCAGTCGTTGTATGCGCTGTTGAAAGAGTAGTTACAGTCGATGGTTTTCAGAGTCCAAAGAATTTCAGCACTGATCAGTTCCTCCTCTTTGCTCAACTTGGAAAAGAGCGAACCGCACAGTTTGGTTGCTGGAGATGCTACTGCCAAATGGTTGCTTCTTCGCCTATTTTTTTCTATTTGAACGTGATTTTGCGACTTTGCGTGGCGCACCACCTGGGTCTTCCCATACCCATTAATTTTAAAATACTGCTTGCAGAAAGTGCACAAACCATAGTGCTCAGACATCTTGCTGGGCTTGAGCCAGTCAAATTCCGTTTCCCAGGTCGCATTATATTTGAACTTACTCCCCATTTTATCTTAAAAACATGCCAAAATAAGTTTCAATAACTCTCAAACTACAGATTCTTACCTCCCAACAAAGTAACTCAAAACTCGAGCCAGAATACATAATTTCCACCACTACAGAAACAATGTAAAGCAAACTGGGTTCGTTATTATGTAGGTAAACAAGTTTCTAGGTTATGAAAAATCACACAAGAAATACACAAGGAAAGGTTGTGTCACTGCTCTGCACGGAAATGGAATTGAGCTGCAAATAATAAGCCCACAAATGGGGGGATGCTATGGAAATCAATCTACATCTGATTCTATTACTGCAGCTGATCACGGAGTTGCACGGGTTGGGTTCAAACGCCGGGGAGCTTCGAAAACCTGAAGTTCTGGTTTCTCTTTGTTTGTGCCTAAATAATCGGCTAACTGTAGTGAAAATTTTATACCTTTCGAATTTAGTTGCTGATAAAATCAGACTCAGTTTTATTTCTGTAAAAAATGTTTTGGAAAGGCAAAATACATTGGAACTTTCAGAATATTTAGTGGTAATAAAAAGTAGCAACGTAGGCAAGTTTTGCAGACAGTAAACAAAATAACTGGCAGATGTAACAAATAGCAATAAATGGTTGATCCGTATGATAAGATATAAACTATCAGACAGTCGCGTCGACGAGAAAAATAGAGTCATTTGGACCGCCTTGATTACTGTTTTCAGCCATACAGTCGTTAAGGAGATGGCAAAAAAACATCTAGATAAATTTCGGAAACAGAAACAGTTTTAATTGCCAATAACAATTTCACAATGTCTATTATATTTATATTTCTAATTAGTTTCAGAAAACAATAATTGTAAATTCGAAAGAAGCAAAGCTATTATTATAATATAATTCATACCAGCATCGTTATTTATGCACGAGGGGCATTATGACGATGTTTATGCCCGTTCGCGGGCTGCAAGTTTACAAGTCCAAAGTCCTCTGAATTGAAAAGTTTTGAAAATCTTGAAAACAGTCAACAACGCCCTAGGGCGTAAACAGCGGTCGTAACGTACTGCTTTATAGATCACGTATTACAAATACAAACAACAACAAATAATAGATAAGTGGATTTTTATTAAATAAAGAAACCAAGCGACAAAGATACACCTAAATTGTAGCTATGCTTTTAGATAACCACGACATAAATATTGCATAACAGTATACTATTCTAAGAGGAGCATTGATATGTTAGAAGTCCATTCAACAATGAAAAACGTGGCAACTGTAAACACTATAGTTATCCCTTTTGGTGTACATGGTGTAAGAGTATAATTAAATTATAAAAGTTTATATGAATGATATATTTACTGGCACACCGCAGGAACTAGACCTAAAGTCGAAACTATGAAATAAAACTATGGTCAAATTGGTCATGACCGGGCCGAGTTCATCAATACAAAGAATCCTTGTAAAAGTTTAAAGAAACTTTTGTACCAGAAAACTAAACTAAAATAAAAAATTACATTATTTGAAACGACAAATATATTACTCTGGTTTTATATTACTTGATTTGGATATAATAATTTAAAATAAATTAGTTTAATCTCAAAAGGGTCCGGTCTCTACATCCTAGCAAATATTATCTTGACTATGCTGATTTTACTACTGGGGTCGCTAAAATACTGGATATTATTTAACTAATGGGAACTTAATTCAAATATGATGATCCAACCTCACAATTCGCAAAACAAGTTCTCAATTATCTGTGATTACGTCATTAAAGCGTTGCCTAGGTGATCACAATTGCAGTACGTAATTGCAAGTCATAAACAAAAGACACTCACATGACGCGTCTGCCAGAAGTGCACAAAAAACCCGACGTTCACTAAATTGCCCCTAAAGTCCCACTATGCCTGGGCTCCCCCTTCTTCGTTGGCCTGCAGATACAAGCCGCTGAACGTCCTGCAGAACGACTGTTGTAACTCGACCGCTGCGAAAAACTCCTCCAGTTCAGCCGTTCCCTCATATCTAGGGCTCCAACTGCTTCCCACGAAGGTCGCTGCCTACTTCTAGCTCTCGGGGCTCCAACTGCACTGATCGAACCTCACAATTTCGAAAAAACCAGTCAACACTCGATACACAAATTAAGCACTTCTTTATACCTCTGCAAAGGTGATACGAATCAGTGCAACCTACTACAGCACACCCAAAGGAAAAGGGTATTTATTCACGTATTTCATCATGATTTATTGGGGAAGCCAAAATTAACATTACTTCACAGCTTGGCTTCCATTCCCCAAATTGTTTGCCTTCGATCTTACATTGTTTTACATTATTTCAAGCCTGCTCTGATTAAATTTTGTTCAAATCAAAGCTAACACTATATTTAATACTGTTTTTTAATGCTATTTTATACTATTTGCAAAAATTAAACTAGCACATTTCTGAAACATTTTATAAAATATTACTTGACATGCTTGAAATGTTCTAAATTGTTATTATAATTATAAAGGCTTAAAATGTGTTCATAGTATAAATATAAATTGCAGCTATGTTTTGAATTACCTATAGCATCCGGTATCGTTATCAGTCTTGTTGTTAACATCCCTACTCCAGGAGCGTCTGCCTCTCCTCTTTGTAGAGGTTTAGGCATTAAGACCCCAAGGTTGTTAAAGCCGAATTGGTGAATTGCAGTGAAGTCGACATTAGAATTTTATGACCGTAACTGGGATTTGAACCCAGATTGTCTGGCCGAAAACCAGAGGGTAGTACCTCCCACTTCCACTGCGCATATGGTTTAAAATTATTATTCCGAGGGTATAAGAAAATTAGATTTGTTTACTATAGTAGGTATAAAAACGATTCAACAATTGCTTGAGTCACATTTGCATACATAGTTTTTAAATATTTCTAAATTAATTGCACAGTGCCGCTACACCTACCTATTGTAAGTGAGTGTAGTCTTATTGTATAATTATTTCATAAACGGTGGAAAATATTAAAAAATATCTGTTGAAGTTTTTATTTTGTTTTGAAAGTGTTATGCTGAACTTAATTTCAGTTAGGTGGAGTTATTCCTAATTTTGGTGTACTTCGTCTGGATTGTTGATTTGGTATGGCGTTTTACACCACAATATATAAGTTTTGGATTTTAATAAATTGAAGTTGTGCCGTCTTTAATATTAGGGGCCGGTTGCAACAACAACAAAATCGCATCAAATTTTGTTTACTAATGTATTAGTTACCATAAACATTTGAGATTTGATTCGTTTTTGTAGCTAATACCAGACTTAACGTTGCTTTCTGCAATCGGCCTTAAGAATATGTAACTGAATTGCAAAAATGGATGCTTCATCTATGGTGATAAGTGGGGTGGTAGTAAGGTGGTTGACTAATGGAGACGACCTGGCAATTTTCCCACAGCACACGGATGTGCCACTAGATGATCGGTAAAGCTTTATTACAAGTTCGGCGCCGTTTCACTTTAAGTTAGGCTAAAGTTGTGAATAAGAGTAAACATACTGAAATATAATCGAACGTGTCTATGAATTATTTAAGGATGTAACTGAATGAAAAGCAATCGTACAAATTGTATTAAATTTAAACTACATCGAGCACCATCAATACCAGTAATAAATAAGAATGTAATCTTTGAGACATTCTATGATAAGCGATTTTTCAGCACGATTCGAATGCCCTATAAAAAAGCTGTTTTCATAACAAAAAGCTGCATGTAGCATGCCGCTTGCCAATTTATTGTTATCTAGTCAAAACTACGTCTTAACTCTCTGCAACTGTACTACTTGCCGCAATGTTATACACATGTTATAACCAAACTACTTTTTTAAATTAGTTTTCAGTAAATCTAGCAACAAACTACGCAATTTCTATAGTAAGAGAACACTAATATTGACTATTTCTAATAAAAATTACATTTGTTTAAAATAGTCACTTAAATACCTTCTAGGAAGATATATCCACTGGTATTTTTTTGATTAGTCAAGAAACGTCAAAATTCTGGATTTTTATTGGTCACTTTTAGATTGAATAGTCATTACAATACTTCAGCTATTTACAATTAATATTAGAAAACACAGAACAGAAGATGCATCAAGTATTTCCCAAGACTTTCACATATGAATATTTTCGATTTTTAGTGCGGCGAAATACCTAGAACATAATGAACGATGCCGTTAATGCTTTCGTTATTAAGTTTCTAGTGTTTAAAAGGTTTAAGCAAAACAATAGTACATTATTGGAAAACTTTTTTATACCTCTACATGCATACTCAGTAGGCTAAATAAAATTGTATACTTTCTTTTGTTGCAGGACTGAAGCATTCAATTGGCGATTTTCCAAAGCAAACATTAAAAAAGACATTGAAGAAAATAAATACACTCGAATAATAAATCGATACGTATTTTGCTTTTCTTGGTTATGTTCTTTAGGGTCTTCTGTTGTTTATGTGGTATTTGAATTTCACTTTTAGCAATGACCGTAGCGTTCTGTTTTTTAAAGTGTGTTTAAATCATCTATTGTTTTAGTCCATGTTGGTGCCTCACCTGTTAGAACTGAGAGAATATAAAACTTTTCGTTGGTACATTTGTTTTAACGACCAAAATCGACTGGCTGACGCTAAAAGTGACAGATTGGCAATGGCAAATCAATTAGTCGAACAGCAAAAAAAAAGAATATACAACAGTTTTTACTTTCTCATACTTCAGTATGTGAGTATTTTACTCATGCAAAAATTTTAAGTTGAGATTATCGCGGAAACACGCGCTTTGGTCGTTGAATTTCCAAAAATATTACTTATAAAAATGTCTACCTCTACGTTGGAGGATGTGTGGGTGACTGGGTTGGTGCGTGCACTTAAATTACAGTCTAAATCGGAAAAGGACGTTTAGGCGCGCACAATTTGGAACGAGCTTTTATGAACGAAGCCTTTAGACGCTGGCGTTATTAGGCGCGCGTACGTTTAGGCGCCGGAGCTTTGGACGCTGGGACAGTTAGGCGCCACGTGAATACGTTTCCGCATAATGTGGACACATTTTATTACCTAACTGAAAATAGTTACATAATTACCTCTTTCATAACAAACGTAGAAACTAGTTATTTATGTTAAGTAGTCTCAATATGTTAGAGGTTTTTTAAAAGTCGCAAAGTTTTCGACGAGTAAAAGAGATCTATTTTGGACGTTGCAATTTTCGTGAAAAACTGAAATTTTGCATATTGTATTTTGACATTTCTATATGAGTAATGTTATTAACTTACAATTTCCTAAAAATCAGCTGTACTATTCTATTAGTTTGTTATCGAATCTGCAACCAGCAATAAAAAACTGGCCACAAAAAATATTAATTTTTAAAGATCTTCAACTTTTGAATGGCAAGGCAATCTTTACAAACTTGTCATTAAATTATTGCTCTACGTGTGTTTATGAAAGAGGTCTCAGGCACATGTAGAATCGAGTCATACGCTTCAGCCAGTGGGGCACATCCGGGCGTAGGTACCTCTCGCTGCGTTGTAAAGACGCTATACAATTCTGTCGCATTTGCGCTGTTTATCTTGTATATGTTAGGTCTCATTTTCATCAAGGATAAAGCCTGAGCTATATGCAAATTGTTACTTTTAACTATACCTTAGTTAAAGAGAAAATATACGACATTTAATTGTTTTATATATTTGATCGAAAGTATATTCGGTTTCGAGCCAGCTAGATATAATCCGCGTGCAAAATATAGTTATCCTACAACAAATAGTTGTTGAGATGGACAGACAGACAGACGGTCAGACAGACAGGTGGAACTGAAAAAACATGTTTTTCGTCATTTAGGGACTCTAAAAGGTGAAGATCTGAAGAAATGTCGGTTTTTTTCATGATTACAATACTTTCTTCGCCTTAGGCGAGGGAAGTAAAACGAGAAGTATAAATGTAATAAATGTAAATGTGAAGTAAAGGAACGGGCACACGGAAAGCATTGTTCCCTCTACAGAAAACAAAATGCTTTCGATCGAGTAAACCATAAACAGCTATTAGATAGATAGGTAAATAAAAGGCTGCATGAAATAGATTCAATCTTAGGAAACTTCGCATAATAGAAAATCTCTTTTTCTATCAAAGTCCAGTTATTAAAGTAGATGATTCAATCGCAAACGACATCAACATTGAGAAAGGCATGAGGTATGGGCGAGTCATGTCCCAACTTCGAATTCATTCTGAATCTCGGAAGTCGTTTACTACGATGTTACATAGAATGTAAACTACAAAACATGCAGCTTAAATGTACAGCTAGTGAATAAATTGGAAACCTTTGTGGCTGTATAGAAGAGCACTGAAAGTTCCATGGACAGCATACGTACGATGACGAATTTTTGAATAGAATGAAACGAGGAAACAGCTTCGAGTGCATAATAAGAACGTGGAAAGTAAGTTATCTGGAACACCTCATACGAGCCACCACAGCCATTATGAAAGCAAAACAACAGAAAGAGAAGAATGGGTAGAATACAGATATCAGGCAAAGGACGAAATTACATTCTGCTACGCTATTCAGAAAAGTTGCAGCTCAGGACGAATTTGCTATGGTGGTCGCCAACCTTCATTGAGAACTATGAGGAGATGAAATTAGAAGAAGAACAAAAGGACGAAGAATGAAACAATGTAATGTTCTAGAGCTCTAATTACCATTTAACCTAATGAAAATGGAACACCCAGACGAGGATGTGTCCAAATGTTAGGACCAGCGGCGCACATGGAGGAATAGAGACATCTACGATTACATGCTTCAGTAACTCCGTAGTCGTCCTTCGACATGAATTACAACATTCATGAGTGGACGTAGAGGCCGGTGCAGCGCTGCTACGTCGCACTTGTGGCAGGATCTGCCCAGAAATAACCGGCAACTTCCATTAAGAGAGAAATTGATCCGAAACGGCGTGCAACTTGATAGCGGCAGGTGAGGGACGTCGTGGGTGGAGAAACGCAGCTGATTGTTTTGTCTGCGGAAGGCCGCGCTATGGGCCGTGAATCCGGTAAAACGGGACGAACAGTAATAAATAAGCAATGGTTAGGTGTTCCTGTTAATTTCTGTGTTTAGCTAAGTGCTGGACGCCCGCGGCCCGTCATTACCATTGCGGCGAGCGAATGTTGCTAGTTACCTACTTGTGGGCGATAAAATTCCGGGCTATTATACCTTTGGAATGGGAAAGAAAGGAGCCTTATCGCATGCCGCTAATTGCGAAAACGCCGCTTCGATTCGGAAATGGGTGCCTCCTCGGATATGGATTTGACCTTGGTGGAAGCGCTAATGGATGATTAATGTATATGGTTAGTCCGGATCAATTTTAGAGATGATATCAGGGTTGGACTGCAGCGAAACGATTAAACATCTTTATCGATGAAGGTAGTAATTTAGTTGATTTTTAAAACTGCCTAAATATCGAAGACGAAATCGAACACATTAATTTAGCTCAGTTTCAACAAGCTTTAATTTCTTCACTATACCGTTAGAAAGTTCAGTATATTTTTGACCTGGTTTTTTAATACATCTGCAAGAATCGAGAGATGAATGGAAACACAATCATTCTTATGAAATATGCAGATGGGTTAATGTTACATGAATATGCCATCCACTTACCCAAACTCCAAGAACAGCCTGTCATTTCTAAAATGCTAAAAAATCTGGTTGCGGCATTTCCTCACCGTATCTTTGAACTTTACTCAACGAGATTCTCATTATAACATTGATTTAAACTACTAGACAGCAGCAGTGGAAATTTTTCTCGATGATAAGCTACAAATATTAAGTGCGTCCCACCACTCATCATTAATTTCAGACTGGAAGCATTGTTTACGTATTAATTTTTCTTTGAAGAATTTAAATACAGTTTTTTATTTAAACGTTTAAACAACATAGCACAAGATCTATTGAAGATTAGAGAGCAATAAAAACCATGAGAACGCATAGAAAATATCGAACTAAATTACAATAAATACCAGCAGAGAAATAGGTAGAAAAGTATAAGAACTACTGAAGGTGAAATACCTGAATTTATGGAAAAACTTGCTAGCACCAGTAATGAAATCGGTATATGAATTTCTGAAAATAAAAACAGTGAATGAACTCGTCACGAACGTGAAAAATGGGACAGTCAATGCCTGAAACATTATCTGAACTATTCACTTACATATTTAACTCCTTTTCAAGAGGTGAACCACCCCCGCAATGGAAGAAAGCTTATGTACGTACAAGAAGCTAGAACTAGATGTGTCAGCTACAGTAGACTAAGTGCAATAAAACCCATAGCAAGAATATATGGCAAAATAGGAAGAAACAAAATAGAAGATATAGAAGAACGGAGTGGTTTTCATACTGATCGATCAACCGTATCTATTTTACATCAGACAGTTAGTGGAAATGAATGACACACGTATTATTCCTAGATTTACGAAACGCGAACTGCCAAGTTATGGAAAATGTAGGTATCATCAGGATAGATATCCAGCGAGTCTAGCATAATATCAGCCATTAAGAAATTAACATTGGAAAATTATGAAAGGATCAACGATTGCTGTGTACGCATCGAGGTACGCGATTGATCAGAAATGAAAAATTTTAAAATAATTTGACGTTTATCATTTCTAACCGATCACGTACCTCGATGTTTACACAGCAATAGTTGACCGCCCAATAATTTTTCAATGTTCATATGGCTATGTATGATATTTGGTGAGACACACTGTATATATACCAGCAGTACACAATCGTGCATCTAACATGGACAATGAGTTACGTGAGAATTCAAAGTACAAAAGTATTGCGACGAGGCTGGTGTATTGCACCAACGCTGTTTAAACTCTATAACAAAACAGCACTTAAAAATTGAAGAAATAAATTCAGTAATATGAGCGTTATTACTCAATACATACATAAAACTGAGAATCTTGATGAAGCCTAAAACACAAATGACAGCACACTGCTGCTCTCATAATATAACAATTTTGAATAAACTAAGGGGCTCTGAGTATTAACTTATTACTTAATAAACTCAAAAACCTCATGTACTAATTAATCAGACAGAAGTAAAACTTCTACACTATTCTTGTGATGATCTCTCGAAGCTCAGTAAACGTTTTGCTACAGGACTCTTGTCAAAAACCTCTGGTTACACGACTCTTGGGACAGGATCACTGGTTTTCAGTCACTTGGGCCGCCTTTTCACTGAAGGTAAAAGTCTTTGGAGTTGCGGTTTACCAATATCTGCTCGGTCTTGCTTATATTTTCTGATTATAGTCAAAGCGCCTCGTATCGTGGATCCGTGAAGTTGCCATCCGAGATTCACCAATATTTATTTACTAGCTTTTACCCGCGACTTCGTTCGCGCGAGGTTCGTTATTTGTGTATTAAATAATGACTAATTATTTTCTGTCATCCCATCCCATCCCATCCCATCCTATCCCCGTCCCTTTCTCCGTCCCCGTCTCCGTACCGTCCCATTCCGTCCCGTCCCGTCTCGTCCCGTCCCGTTCCGTCCCGTCTCGTCCCGTCCCGCCTCTCCCCTTCCATCCCATTCCTTCCCTCCCCTTCCCTTTCCGTACCGTCCCGTCTCGTTCCTTTTCGTCCCGTCCCTTCCTTTTCCGTCCAGTCCCTTCCTGTTCAGTCCCTTCCCCTTCCATCCCATTCCTTCCCTTTCCTTTCCGTATCATCCCGTTCCGCCCAGCCCCGCCCCGTCTCGACCCTTCCCGTCCCGTCCCGTCCCGCCCCTTTCCCTCCCGTCCAGTCCCGTCCCTTCCTGTGCCGTCCCGCCCCTCTCCTTCCATCCCATCCCCTCCCCTTCTATCCCATCCTTTTCCTTCCCTTTCCGTCCCGTCCGTCCCGCTCCGCCCCGACCCGTCCCGCCCCGCCCCGTCCCGCTTTGCCCCGTCCCGTCCCGTCCCGTTCCGTCCCTTACCTTCCCGTCCAGTCCCGTCCCGTCCAGTCCGTCCCGTTCCGTCCAGTCTAGTCCCGTCCCGTCCCGTTTCTTCCCTTATGTCATGTTCACCGTCTTGGACTTAAAAATAAATGTAATTTTCGCAATCAACGTTAGGGCTGGGCGAAAATATCGATATATCGATAATATTATCGATATATCGATATATCGTTTATCGATATACCCTTCTTTAAATATCGATGTATCGATATATCGATATATCGATATTGAATTTAATATTTCCAAGTTTTGCACATATCGATATATATCGATAGTTATCGATATTTATCGATGTATCGATATATCGATATTACATTTAATATTTCCAGGCTTTGCACATATTAATATATATCGATCAGTGGCGTAACTATGGGGGGTGATATGGGTGTCGGAACACCCCCCAGAGGCTTTAGCAATAACTAAAATTTGCCTTAAACAAAAACTCTACCATTATATTTTAGTAATGTACTCGTATAATTGAATATAAATTATTACATCCGGAATTCGGACTCAACCATTTTTAAAATCCGATCTCAACGAACCTCCTTCAGGCGTGATTACTCAGTTCAAATTATACCGGAAATGTCAAAATGTACAAAATCTTCCATATAAGACAGTAATGGATGCGCTAGTTACGTGCAGTAAGGACATGTTGCTGTGTCAACTGCAACAGCTGAAAGATCATTCTCCACCTTAAAAATAATTAAGACTTACCTGCGAAATACAACATCGCAATATAGGCTGAATGGATTGGTAATGCTCTCCGTTTACAGAGAACTGCAGGTGAACGTAGATGAAATTATAAACGAGTTAGTAAAAAAACCAAGAAAACTTGAATTACTACTACAGTGCCTTCAGAAATGATCCAACTCTGAATAAGGACGTATGTAGACAACCCATTTAACAGGAGTTTGGTACTGCTGTAAACATTTTAGTTTTCGTGGCAGTGGCGTCCGAGTGGGTACTGGGGGTAAGTACTTTATTGTGTTACCATTTTATTAATTTCTCATTCAGTGAAAATAAATAACACTCAAATCAACCTAGCTTTTATGAAAACAGTCTTAATTATTCAAAATCATAACATTTTATTTCTCAAGGAATAAACTAAAAGTAAATCGGAATAATTTTATACATTTTTTATCATAAACATTTTATTGATGCAAAATTTATTCGCGTGTCTTCATGTAAAGTGGAAAATCCAATGTCAATCATATCAATTCAATTTTCAGTTATTTTTAGGACAAAATAGTACATTTCACTTAAGATAAGCAATTTGCCTACTTTTACCTTAAATGCTGTTTAAGGGACTACCCCTGCTCCAGTCATCAACAAATAACGATAACAACTTAAGAATTAACTGGAAAACAGGAAACACTTTTCTCATTGTACTGAAGTTATGATGAATTGTTCACCAAAGCCAACTGACAGCTGACTTAAAACACGCCACAACAAGTATACAGAGATTGTCTATAAAAAATGTTGAAAATGTTGATCATTATTTTGTAGACACAAATTAATCCGTCGTTTCATATTATCAAATAGTTACTAGAGCAAGTCCTCCTCACTCATATATTCATTAAACCACTGGCAATATTGCATTCGTGATCTCCAATCATCTTCAAATAATTCCTGTACCACTGTTATCTTGTACGGATACACGTGCAGATTTTTTTAAAATCCTTATGACACGATCAAACAGAAATACTTAAGTATAAAGAAATATATGCATAAATTACGCTATAAATGAGCAATTTATTGTTTACAGACCACTTTGGGCAACCAATGTGGAAACTGATTTCTGCTGCCTTAGTTGCATTCGATTATTAATGTCAGCTACCTTTTCATAAGTTGAAACAGTAGGTTGCCTGTTGATTTGCTTTTGCAGATGCAGTGTTTGTCTTTGAAACGGCAAATAATAATCCGCTTATGGTGAACAAAAGCATCGCACATCTGGAAATGCCTCAGTAAATTATTCGATGAATGAATGGAATATGGCCATGAACTATGCTAATTTCGGGTTCCACTGCAAAAGTGAGCCATTACAATAAAAGCATCTAGTTCAGGTGTGAACGACATGTTTATAATTTGTAATCTAAAATAAGAAAATAACCTCAAAACTTCAAATTTGTTAACTAGTGTATAATACTTACACCAAACTCAAATACGTTAATTAGAGAAATGATTTTTGCAAAAGAATGGTACGCTGAAACCGGCTGTCAACTGGGTACAACACCTTGCCCAACGAACGAACGCCAATGAAATATTTCAACGTCAAAATATAACACTACACGTGTAACCAACATCAAATAGTTAAAATAAATGGTGCCAAAATAATGGCCATTCAAAAACGTTCGATCATTTATGAAGGCACTGTATAACTTGTATTACAATGTAGCGATTTTATTGTTTATAAATAAACAGTATAGTTGCTTTCATTTTTATAGGACTTGTAGTAGGTCGTGATTTAACTATTTTTTATAGTCAAAATTACATTTAACATATTCAGAGGTTAGAGCAAATAAAATGCCACACTAATTAATTTCACCTATTTAAATAGACGTCTGTCAACATCAGTTAGTAAACTTTTATATGTAACTAGGTGGTCTACACTGCCAAGAAGTTAAATCGAGGCCCACCGCAAGTCCTGTAGAAATGAAATCAACTATACATAATTTTTTTATTCTTATTGTAATGTTGATCACTCTCCCAGAACACCCCCCAGAGCAAAATCTTAGTTACGCCACTGATATCGATAGTTATCGATAGTTATCGATAGTTATCGATAGTTATCGATATTTATCCATGCAGATATTTATCGATAGGTCGATACATTAGTACGTACAGACATCGATATTTTATGCTGAATTACATTTGCTTAGTAGTTACTCATAAATTTCGTAAGATTTGCTAAGGGGCATTTTGAACTCGGCCTTCCTGCGGGGTTTATGTTATTAAATCATTTGCTTGTTTAATTTGTATCATGTTTAGGGTTTGTGTTCGGGTTATTAACGCAGTAGCAGGTTGGGGCATTTTTGCTGAGTAGACTTTGGTGAGCATTAAATGTATTATAATACCAACTTCTAGTTAATACGCACGTAGAACAGTTGTACCTGTTTGCAGTACATAAAGGAAAATGGCCCAAAATGACATTTGTATTGTAAAATTGAACTACCATCTTAAATAAGTGATAAAATCAAATTTAACATGGTTATGTATCGATATATATCTATTAACAAAATATACTACGTGTATATACATATGTATACATGTATTGATAGTTATCGATATAGTACCCATATTTATCGATATTTATCGATATTTGTCCAGAAATATCGATAACTATCGATATTAATCGATAACTATCGATATTAATTGATAACTATCGATATTTATCGATAACTATCGATATTTATCGATAAATCAATATAATCGATACTTATCGATAAATATCGATATTTATCGATAGCTATCGATATATATCGATATTTCGATATGTATCGATATTTCGATATATCGATATGTATCGATATTTCTTAGTTATCGATAATCGATATCAAAATTTCAATATCGCCCAGCCCTAATCAACGTCCCAAAAAACCTCAATAACGACACCCATATCGATTTTTAGGCTTACTTACCCCATTTCACCCCCTAAGGGGTTAATTTTCGGAAAATCACGAAATACGTGTTTGATTATTTGTTTTTAGGAGTACTCCTACGAAGTTTCAAGTCGAAATGTCTATTTAATATTATTTCTCCATACAAAATTGGAACCCCCATTTTACCCCTTTAGGGGTTGAATTTCGAAATATCCTTCCTTATTCCTTGTATACATCATAAAGGGAACCTCTGTGCAAAATTTCAGCTTTCTAGGTCCAAGGGTTTGGGCTGGGCGTTGATGAGTAAGTGAGTCAGTGAGTCAGTCAGGACTTTTAGAAATATATATAAGATGTGTGCCCACTTACTTCCAGTCACGGGGTTACGTAGAGCTCTAATGTCGTAGAATTATTATTACCAGCTACTGTTTACGAAGGAATCAAACGCCCAATAACTTCAATAGACAGAAATTCTTTCTATTTTTGCATAACTGCTCAGGTATTTATGTTATATAAATTCTTTTGTTTAATGGAACACACATTTACACAGATTACCTCAGCAAGAGTAAAATGGAACTAACTTAAACTTTAGCATCAAAAGTTTATATGGAGACTGTTTTGTTTATAATCCTTTATTGGTCGAACAAGACTAATTGTGACCAATGAGAGAAAAATACAAAATGGCAAATGAACTAAAAGCTAATATTCACTAATAATTTAATAAAATACTACGCAATTAAAAAATAAATTAAACCACCACTTTGATTATAAAAAGTTATTAAAAATAAAATAGCTATTTGTACAATAAGTTGGGAAAAGTGATGTTTTTCCGTTTTAGACGTGAAATTTTTTTTCGTAGCGTGTGTCGAGAAAAAAACACGTCGTAAACGGAAAAACATGCTTTTCCCAACGTATTGTACACAAGATTTTGTTAAATCCGGTAAAAAATTACTCATTAATTAATTATTCTATAACATAAAATCGTTGCTTTCTTTCTTTCTGCCTTTCTTTCTATGTTTGTTCGCCATCTCCTCCGAAGATACTGGACCGATTGAGTTGTACGATGTCTTAAAAGTTTGCTAATTTTAAGACTTAGATCGTAGGCCGGTTTTTATCTACAAAAAGAAGTACGAAAAAGTTTTAATTTAATGAAATCCTCTAAGCAGCGGAGCGGAGCGCCTGTCGCCGTGGGCTATAGTGTGACAGCTGCTGTCGCCGTGTGCTATTAGTGGAAATTGTTCTAATTTTGTAGTTAACATATATAAAAAATTAATTTTGCATTGATTCTTTTTTGTCTTATTTGACCATTCTAGTTTGAAAAAATGCAACTTGTCCGCATCCAATTGGGTATTGAAAACTCGAAGAATTCCTAACCGAATTTAACAAAGTTATAATTCACTCCCTTATATATACCACACATTTATAAATATGTATACCAATTCAAAGTATGTATTGTAATATTAAATACAGCCTATTTCCTATTTCTATGCTATTTGATAGTAGAAAAGATGTTTATTTCACATTTTTTTTCGTAAAAACCTTGTATAGGATTATGATAACATTAAATTTGGCTTATACGTCTTAAATTTCTTATCTATGCACCATTTTTCTAACTGCAGACAAGTTTTTTTCTAACTGCAGACAAATTTATAATAACAATTTTAACGATATCTGATTTTCAGGTGGTGCATCTTATGCTTAATAAATTACGACATGCATTACGATATTTAAACTCTTGTGAAGCTATGGAACATTAAATACCACTCAAGGACTAAATGTAAATGAAATTTAAACCCATTCCGATGTGATTTGGTTGAGAAAGCTCAAATCGTAGATAATTCAAGAACGCCATAGCATGTTAATAGAAGAGTTGACATTATAAGCTAGATTAAGTGCTACAAGCAAACAAAAACTAACATCTTCTATCTAAATTACTTTAATTATGAACAATTATTAATATTACTAATAAATAATGTCGTTATGATCGATTTAATGAAATTACATAACTCTCTTTGTGCAAATGTGTTTACCAACCATCTTAATTTCGGTACTTTAAGCACAAATTTACTTAGCAAGACCACTCAAAACTGCATAAAAACCATGAGAAAAGTGTTCGGAAAACGAATTCAAGATCGGAGAGTTTTTACTTTATTAAAATAGCTTTACTACCACAGTCTTAAGAGTTGCAGTAGGCAATGAACTAGTTCTCGAATGACAAAAAATAATAATAAACATTTCACTGCTATTTTGAAACATATACGGTTTTAGCAACATGTATCTTATTAATAAATGCTAACAAGCAATCGATAGTCGAGTTTGGTAGAGGCAACTCAATAACGAATGTAATTTACATAGTTAAATTCTGACTTCCGACGGTTGCCACTATTCTAAAGCAATTCCAGTTTAAATAATTACTATTTTTAAAAAATTAAATATGAAATAACGTACATCGTGTGGTAGTAACATGCTCTCAGCCTATATTAAAGGAGAAAAATAAAACGAAGGCAAAGTAGTAAAGATTAATTCTTGTGAGTTCCGGTTATCTGTGATGTTGATAATAATGTCTATGTAATAATAACTAAGTTGTTTGTTTTCGCAATTTCTTTCATTATGTTTAGGATGTCCTTTCATTCTGACTTTTGAAAAGTATCTGAATTTCAGTCCTTGACATTTGAGCCATAGGTCCCATATCCGCATTTCTATATTGCTATTGATACACTATAATCGCAACGTGCGTTGTTCGGTATGATCTTTGAAAATGTGTATCATTACAAGCTTATCGTACAAGTGAAACATAATGTTGCCGTGTACTAGCAAGTGCTCACACTAATTAATACTTCAGCACGCAGTTTAACCAGTATTAAATTTCAAAGAGCAAACCAAGGCGTAAAGGTAGCACCAGCAAGCACGTCCGATTACATCATGAAGATGAGCAAACACCCAGCAATTAGCATAAACAAACACAACGGGGGCCTAGTGTAGGTACACAATCGACAGGAAAGAAAGTCGGAGAAATTCCTCGGCCTCATCAATCTCGGCAACAATGACGCTACTAGGACCTTAGGCTCTCCAGCAGAACGCTCAGTTTTGGTCCAAGGGGCCGCCTGCCCTTGCTAATAATCTGCAAGACCAAGACATGGTCTTCCTTGATTTACGGCTCCCAAACTCGCCGGCATACGGGCATACCTTGGAATTAATCTGCATGAATTATGATCAGATTAATAAAAAGCCGCGAGGGCCAGCCTACGCCCGAACTGTAATGAATGTTTATTTCAATTATGCATGAGCTAGTATTACTTATATGTGCAGGATGTGGGACAAAGTAAACGGTATTAATGCAACGAATTCGTCCGATCGTTCTGGAACAACTGGGCGGAAAAATGCAGAAGTGAAACTGATCGGTTCGGGTTTAATGGAGCTCGCCTCCAATGACCTTAGATGTGCAAGTGTTGTCAGGAACTATCGATGGATAATAATGCAGGCTAAATGAAATTTTCGACCAGAACCTATTCATTTGTATTGTTCACTAAACGTTGCAGATACGGAACACTCATGGTATCATATAATATTCATTTAAAGGTACAACCATTTCAGATTTAACATACGCAAATCATTACCATACAATTATTCTTATCTATAAAATGCATTAATTACTTGCATTGAGAAGCCATGGATATATTGTAACGTAAAGACCCTAAAATAGTCTTAAGAGACATGAACGCTCGAGTGCGAAACTATAAATATAGGTATAGTAATTTTGGTAGTAAAAATATACACGGCAATTAAAATGGTATGATCCAAACTTAAGGGTGCGATGTGGGTTGCCACAAGAAGCAAAAATAGTAATAAACCCATCTTTTATTTCCAACCGCTATCTAGTAACAGATGATTTTGTTTTCATCATTGATCTTTTAAATCAAGTCATCTAGGAAATAAGTTAAACAAATGCTAATTTCTTATGACAGAACGTATTTCAAGCTTGAATTTTAGTTGTTTTCTAAGTGGTAATGATGGAGCCTTCTCCGATATTCCACCACAGCTGCACGAGCATTCCCACTGCAAATGCATTTCTGGATATTCACGCACAGAGGCTCCATCATTACCACACTTGGAAAACACCAATAATTCAAGCTTGAAACACCTGCTGTTATAACAAATTAGCGTTTGTTTGAGTTATTTTCTAGATAGAAAACAGAACAATGATAAAAACAGAAATCCCCTATAACTAGATAACGGTTGGAAATAAGAGATGGTTTATTAACATTTTTGCTTCTTGTAGCATCCCATATCACACCCTTAAGTTTGGACCATACATTTTGAATCACTCTGTATAAACGTAATATAATAATTTCGCGTTGATGAAGAATTGAGAAGCAACACTTATATGATCGTAAAAGGTAGTAAAAAAACACGTAACAAAATAGTAGAGAACAACAATCTAACGAATGATCATACAAGTATAGTGACAAGCTCGCAAATGCCACATACCCAAGTGATGGAGTTTAAACATCCAATTTATCACACACTAGTGGTGGCCGTACATTATTATCAGGCAAAACAGTTTATATGTTAAAAAATATTGCAATAATTTTCTTGAATCTTTTGTTTGTACTTATTTATTTTCAGGTTTAGATGGTTAACTTGGAATTGTAATTTTTGTTTAATTTTCAGTTGGACTTTGTTAAACACCCCCTGCAAAATTTCCAAACTTTTTACATATGTTACCAAGCTTTTGCTGACTTGGTTGACATTCCAATCTCAACTCTGGTTCATTGTGATTATTTTCTTCAAGATCTAATTTTAATTCTTGTTTGATCTCGTCTTTTACCTTTTGGGTATTTTGTTTGTTTTCTTTTCCAAACTCTTGTATAAAGTTTCGCATATTTTGGTTATTTTAGTTTAGAATAGATATAAATTCTTCTTTTAAAGTTTCTATCAAATTTTCTGTATGTTGTTGATTTTGTTGTAATTCTAATTTCAACTCTTGCATATTTATTTCTGCATGTGATTTTTATTTTTTCAAATTCTGCTTATGTTGTTCTGACTTTACGATAAATTCTTGCATGATTTGTTTATGTTCTTCTGCTTTTAAGTTTAATTCTTCCTCTTTTACACTTTTTTCTGCCTTTGAATTTAATTCTTGCATGTTTCGGTTCTCTTTTTTAATTTTGGTATATTGTGTTGTAACAACATTTACATTTTCATCATTATATTAATAATTTAATATTAACGACGCCTACAAATCCACACATTACTGCGCTCTCTCTGCACATCCAAAAGTCCATATGCAAAAGCTGCATTCCTTTATTTCTGCTGTAACCTTATCTAATTAAATTCCGTTTTAACATTCGCCTTCATTACGTTTCTTATGCATTATTAGTTCACAAAGCTACCTAACATTATGAGAATGAACAGAAAGTAAATTATCTCATTGTGACTTTCCAATCAAAAGAAATTGTGTAATTTTAGTCCTATGCTAATGACGATTTCCATGGTTAGTTTTATTTATCAATAATAATCCAAATAATACACTCATGGACAAAAATATTGAATATATTTCTAAAATTTATTTTGTCATCTAGCAATTTAGTCTACTATTACAAATATAACAGTATGTAAATATGCACATTTTAAAAATATATCTGCATATTTCCTACTTTTTCTGTATAGTATAGAAATTTATATCAAATAATGTTATATGAACACGTCAAGAACAAGGTTTCATAAGACAATGATGCAGAAGCGAGTGGCCTAAAACCACATCAATATCCCTAAAGTGGTTAAAGAAGCGTAGTAATACCAGAAGAAATAGTTACGCCGATCAACCATAAACTTTACCAAGCAGGTTTGGAAATGGTAAAAAAATATGAGGTAAAATAATTTGTCCAACTTCATCAAACTAATATCCACAAATTTAACATAAATGTTTGCAATAGAAAAACCTTTAGAAGTATAAAAGACGATACAAAATTCTGTGCTGAAAAAAGTATCAAGCAAATGCTGTTTCAGTTCACCAATGCTTGTTTTGGCCTGAACACTTCAGCGAATGATTTCTAGGGAATACGGAAATGCAAACGTCGAGAAAGAAGAAAATATCGCACTTAAAGTGAAAAAAAAAATCGAATGAAAAACATTGGGTTCTAACGACAAGAAACATTTGAAAAGACTAAATATCAAGAATCTACTGGTAAAAATTACATGCAATTCGTCCCCTACACGAAAAAGACTAACAAAAATATGGAATAAGGAGGCTCTAAAGTTTTAGTTGGCCATACATACATTGTAGAATACTGCAAGAGATGATACAACAACCTGGCGGTTTTTGAAATATGGACCTGTAGGACGGGGAAACGTCTTTGCGTGACGTAAGAGAAAAGAAAGATTAATGAAAACCAGCAAGGTATTATTAAGAAAACGAATGCTACAAAAACATCTAAGAACAAATTCCTTCCATAATTTTACCTTTTTACTATGCACAAGGACTGGATTTCATTTCCTGAGAAAATAATTATCAAACACACCATCTACCTTTTTTAGTTTAAATTGTAAACGGTACTACGGAACGGCTTCATGCGTATTGTTTAATAATTTACAGAAATAAATATGGCGCAACAAAGATATAATTCTTACACAATAGATTATACGGATAACACATACAATGAGTGCAGATTCACTATGTGTAGATTCAAAACCTATTCGTTAAAAACAAATAACGGAACAGGAAAATGTTCAACACGTTCCAAAGACATCTCCACGATGGGCTTTTCAAATCTTGACGTGCACACGTCTCCGGGGACATTCTGAACACGTCCTCAACGGTACTTGGCCGTTATGGTTTTTAAATTTTAAATCTTTTATGCCCACAAAACAATCGGAAGGTTTTATTACCAGCGACAGCGAGATGATTTCCTGCGCTGCGATGTCTTCCGATGGCATGCAAGAATCCGAGCTGTCTAACGGTTCGCGAAGACAACAGCGACGTCCTCGCTGAAAGAAGTGGACTGAAGGCTGATGCGGCCAAGCGGCTCTAAAGTTTGTGCTCTCTGGCAGAAAAAGGTCGGAAACGGCTTAAAGACCACGTTTTTGCCGTTCGCGGTGGTTTTAGAATAATTGTTGCAATTCCGAAGCTGCACTTTGAGGTTGTTTTGTTCAAAATGGTCCGCGGTTGACGTATTTTGGATGTACTTTCATTATGCACGTTTTAGTTATGACAATAGTTATAATACCGGGTGGCCATAAATATCTGATATCACATTACCTTTGGAATCAACACCGCTTTATTAAAGTGGTGAATCCAACTAAACTAAATGTCATTAATGTCATTAGAACTAAAATTCCTATCTGTCAAAAATTATTGCAGATTGCAATCAGTATTGAAGTTAGAACAGGAGATTTTTATAATCGAGTCGTAGGCTAAACTGCAGAATGTGGGGCACATTCCTCTCCTCTTATTTGCATTTTATTACATTTCATACCAATGTTTATTATAATTGAAATATGTATAATGCTAACCAACATTTATAAGTAGCTAATTCCATGGCTACCGGGATCTCAGATGTTTATGGCCACCCGGTAGAAAATAAAAAATACAGGTATGCATTATTATATTATTTAAGGTCACTAAAGCACGTTAGCTACGTTAACACATGTAGGGAAACACGAGTTAGAGGTTGAAAAAACGAGTTTGCCAATGTCAAATTATTCATATGCGCTACTGGTAAGTGCATAACTAACAGTTTTTATTATTAATTTATCTTCCGAAATGAGAGGGCATAATCCTTTCCTTAGGTTTGAAGTTAGACAGGTGATCGTTTTCAGCTGTAATAAAAAATGATTGTGTATGTCAGTGAAGAAACGAGTTTGGTTTGACTAGAGACCCTGTATGTAGTTAGATAACTATGTACAGGGACTCTAGGTTTGACATAAAGAATACGAAGTTTTCCTACTTGTGTTAGCAAAGCTAACCTGATTTAGTGACCTTAGTTATATTAAAAGGACGACACAATTTAGTACACATGAAGTAGACCGACAGATCGACTTGGATGGAGCCTTAAATTATAATGGGACAGACACACTAAACGAAGAACTATGAAATACAAGAACACACAATCCAGGCAAGAACAGCAAAGATACAGAAGAAACGAATTGGCCTTGAAGAAAACTAGAAACGAAGCATTCTTCACACGAAGTAGATCGATATATAGTTAAAACTTATAGGGAACTTCAAATTATAATGGTGGATTCCCCTCAATGTCCGTACAACATCCTGCTTGTCTTAGGTAGAGAACAAATCCCCTATTAGAAAGAAAAAAAATAGGGACATTTGAAATAATATATTAACAAAAATAATGCGTTTAAAGTTCCCTACCACAAACGGGCACCTCTATAAAGGTGGGCATACACGATACGGTTTACCGGACGGCAGGCCTTCCGGCTTGCTATCCGGAAGGCTAAACCTGTACCATCGGCGCAGGCATACACTTTACGTTTTCTCGCAGGATTTTGGTCAGTCTTAAAGTGTCCAGTATTGCGAAAAGGTCATACTTATTGATAATAATATGATTTCGGAAAATGATCTAATGTTAATAAGATTGACAGTTGCATTGCTGCCGAAAAAAAACACGAAAAAAAGATGAAGAGCACACATTCAAAGTGGGTGAAACAGTGCTTAAGAAATCGACTAGAGCATTTTCATATCGACCTAATAAACGAATTACGATTGGAACCGATTTATTTAATTATTTCTTACAAAGCAGAGACCGGTATAGCTCACTAAATTCTGTTAAGAATTCATGGGAACACGTTCTCATATCGGTAATTTTTTATTAAATTATAGGCAGATAATTGAACAAAGCAAGGCAGAATATGGTATGCTACTGTATAAAATTACACTGCCATCAGCGTAACTCTCGCCCTGTACCCACAACTCGCACATACACGTTCCGACTTGTATGCTATAAGCAAACCCGGCAGGCAAAATTTCAGGTATTGACAGTTTTTCGGGAGGCCGAGAGTTCAGGGCTCGCTTTCCGGCCGATGTATCCACTAACGATACAGTTTGCCTTCCGGATTGCAAGCCGGAAGGCCTGCCTTCCGGTAAACCGTATCGTGTATGCCCACCTTAAGACATATTTATTATCATCTCTTTTACCATAAAAAATAGAAACATCTGCACACTAGAGGACGTTAGTCAGCAGTGATTAGAAAGATGGTTTTAACGAAAAATTAGTATACCAATTTAAAGAAAACATTGCTTTCTTCTTACTATTTCGTATCAGATTATCACAAGTTAATTTCGTAGTAAGTACTAATTTATCAACGTAACACCATATTGTCAAATAAAATCTGCAGAACCATTACCAACGTTGTTGCAAGATGTAGTCTCCATATATTATATAAAAAGGGTAGATATGAAGATTATTTTCGGTTAGATGTAGCAGTAGTAATTTCCAATTACAATATCACATCATAGTGGAAAATATTATATTAATCACCGTTTTTCTGCAATCAAGCTTTAAAAGTTTAAAACTTCATCGGTCGACTGGGCTTTTGATCAGAACCATTATCAATTAGTAACATCAATATTACGTTGCATCAGTGGCGATCCTGTTGGGAGTCTTTGTTGGGTAACAGCGTTTATCAGCAATATCATTTCAAACACACATTCCTGATTTATGACGCTCTTGATCGTCAATGCTATGACCAAGCCATTCGATTATTAGCTAATTTTCTCCCTGATGACAGTACTAACCGGAGATTGTATTGCGAAACATTAGTGTTCGATAACATTTCAGCATAGTTGTATAATAAACCAATATTGTTGTTGGGGAATATTATTGATCAGTTGATTGTTTTCTCCTTTCTCATTAGTTTGAAAATTTATTGATTACGAATAATATAATTGTTGGATTGTTGCAAGTCGACAATATGGATCGATCAGCAATTTCAATCAAAATTCTACTCCGCCGTATAGTTCTATTCACAGACATTATTGGCCAAGGACCGTTCAATGGAATTATTATAATTATGAAATGTCAGCAATCACTAATTCTTGATGACAGTTATGTGCGGAGACACTTTTTTGTGGTATTTTTAAACGCACTTTTGAGGGGCATTATTTTTAAAAAGGCTACCTTGACCTCAAACTAACATCTGCTGCTTGTGTAACTGCTACATCTGTTACAAATGAACTGATTTATTACGTTAACGCAATTTGCACATTCAAATGCCAAATGTGAACGTGCTTCCTGCGAAATTATAGGTCCCTAGTCACGTCCCATTCACATCCTATTATAATTGCGGACACTTTTAAACATATCTGTAGAGGATTAGTTCCAAAATGGTATCTTTCGTTTCATTGGAAATGGGAATTTGTGACGATCAAGTTGCAATCATGTTAATACGGGACGAAATATTAAATTGTTTTGAAGTTTTGGATTGAGTGCACTTGCAGTAATATTGCTCGTCATTGCGACCCTAAATGTGTCTATAAGAGACCTCAGTGAAGATGTAGCCAAAGATAGCAATTACTTTGCCGAAGATTTTCGAATCCGACGGAATTAAAATGTATGGTAGAACAGGTGGCAACACAGATATTACTATGTAAACTGTGTGTATCAATTCAACTAAAACTATAACTGCAACTGTAACACCTAATCACATTCCGTTATCCTATACCGAAAACCAGTTCAGAAGCTAATTACTATAGTAATTCGATCTTCTAAAACACAAAATTAAATTATTCCAAAAAATTATATTGGTGCTGCGATCTGATTAGCATTAAAAATTATCCAAAAAGTGAATTATGAAAATTGTTTGCCTTGGGGGTTTAATTTGAACCCCTAAAATACTGTAATTGTGTTTTTCCAAAGGGAAGTCGGTTTCAGGGATTTTGACAACAAACGGCCAATTATAATTTAGTAGTACCAGTTACAGCACAATTTAGATATAACTAATATACCGGGTGCTGACTTGCGCGACGCACCATAGGAATTTGCATAGTAAATTCTTTATGTTCAATTATTTGCTCCCCTAATTATTTTAGAGGTAAAGTGTAAATACATTTTTTGTAGAGTAAAAAATACTGCATCCATTCATACTATTGCTAACAATTTTTCATTTTCCAGAACCGAAGAAATGCAAAAAATCAAACTAGCATTTTTACAAAAATCAGTGATGCCATGGAATTATTGAAACAAGCCAATGCCAACACAAGTGCGTGCGGAGCGATCATCCAGTCACTGCCGTCAAAATATTGAACGTATTGTCGTTTTTCTCATTTTGGTGTGAGTTATGAACCTCATTATTGCACCTACAATTATTTAATGACCTGCCTGTAGTCTTAAACTTAAAATGAATTAGTCTATTAATGGTTGTACTGTTTGGAATTTGCCGATACGGTTATTTTACAATAAACAAGGAGCTTACTTAACGAACGTCCACCATACTCCTAAAACCATTTTTGTTATGGAGAAGGTCTATGTACCTTAGAGACATTAAGCAGAACATAATAATGAATTATTATAAACGTCAAACATCAATGACAAACAAACAAACAGCACATATTGTCGCGCCGCACGCATTTGCGTTGGCTTGTTTCAATAATTCCATGGCATCACTGATTTTTGTGAAAATGCTAGTTCGTTTTTTGCATTCCTACGGTTCCGGAAAATGAAAAATTCTTAGCAACAGTATGAATGGATGCAGTATTTTTTTCTCTACAAAAAATGTATTTACACTTTAACTCTAAAATAATTAGGGGAGCAAATAATTGAACATAAAGAATTTACCATGCAAATTCCTATGGTGCGTCGCGCAAGTCAGCACCCGGTATGTAGATCAATCAAACGTAGTGTTGAGAACAATTCTTATAGTCTGAGTAGCCAAATGTTGAGATTAGGGATAAGGATAAGGATTGCAGTCTGAGAAGCCAGGCGCAAAAATAAATTAAATAATAGTTATTCTTCTTCTTCTTCTTCTTCTTCTTCCTCAGACTGCTTCTCTTCATTTTTGGATATAGTCCTCCCCCTTCTTTTTCCATATTTCCCTATCTCGTGCTAGTTTCATCCAGTTCTTCCCTGCTACATTTACAATATCATTGGACCATCTCTTCATCGGACGTCCTCTACTTCGTTTATCTAGACGTGGCATCCAATATAATAGTCTGTTTGTCCATCTCTCATCTGTTGTTCTTGTCATATGCCCAGCCCAGCTCCAATTTTGACGTGCTGTTCTTTCTACTATGTCTGTTACTTTTGTTACGTGTCGAACCCATTCATTTCTTTTTCTGTCCCGTAACGTTATATTTAGCATCCTTCGTTCCATTGCTCCTTGCGTTTCTACTCCATACGTAAGGACTGGCAATACGCATGTGCCAAAAATTTATTGGCTTTTAGTTTAATTGGAAAACCTTTTGATTTGAAAATGCTCGACAGCTTTCCGAATGCTTTGCATCCCAGCCTTATTCTCCTGTCTATCTCAGCTTCTTGATTTTCTTTTCCTAGTTTAAGCGTATGTCCTAGGTATATCGTCAGCATATCTTAAATGAGTAAAATCAGTGCCGTTTACATTTATTCCCATACCGGTCCAGTCTATTTGTTTGAATAGATTCTCAAGGCCTAGGGTGAATAATTTCGGTGAAAATCGTACGACACTCATTAATGACCAATAGAAAAATTAGTTCACGAGCCGTAACCAAGACAATAAAAAAATTTCTTGGAAATTTTTTGTAGGTAGACCAACCTAACTGTGAGGGTTTGTGGCGTTACAATTTTCTTACCGAATCTGCATTCGAGCATTAATTCATATCCCGAAATTATTTTCGTGCATTCCAACAACGTCCTAATTTGCCCTCGCGTCCCACTCGGGCAAATTAATACGACGTTGTTGGACCGCACTCAAAAAAAAAATCCGGAAAGAATTAATGCTCTTATGAGATTATATGTGATAATACATCTCCTTGTCTTACGCCTCTGTTGATGTTTACTTTTTCTGATTTATGCTCTAGTTTTATAACTGAGGTGGCGTTTTTATATATATTTTTTAGTAGTGTTGAATATCTTGTATCGATACGGCAATCGTCTAAGGCTGTTAATATGTAGTTATTGGAAGCTGGTAAATTTGACGAAGATGAGCTGAAAATAATTATTTCTCCTAGAAAGCCAAATCCAAAAAAGTAGAGAGCGATGATTTATTTTTTGTGAAGAATTATTACCAGGAACAAAATGTGGTTTTCTCAAGTAAATTATAATCCTGACAATAAAATTACCAGAAATTGCTACTTTAGTCAGTTATTGTAATTGTAGTTGATTTATCTTACACTTCAAAATAGTAGTGTTATGGCATTGGTACAGGGGTTTAAAATCAGATTAATAAGGTTTAAGGGGAAGAGAGCACTTAGAGTTTCCTACACATTTTATATAGGTGGCGCATCTATCGAAAACCTTTCAAATGTTTGAGATTAGGCCACCAACCGAACAGCAATTATCGAGTGAGATTATGCAAAACTAATTTTACTGATATGCACTTAAGTGCCTTAATCTTAAGAAGGATTAAGTTTTCAAGGTAGACACTAATTGTTTCCTAGCACTTTCTCTAAAATGAGATGGTCATTCATATTTGTGTAGTTAGGAAAGCACCGCTCTGAGGAGAAACTATCACTTGTTTGTTTATGTTGATTCCATAACGACCAAAAACTACTCGATTTTAAAAATGTCCAATAAATTCTCAAAAAGTAACAGTTTTCGGTACCGCATTAGAAAAGAATTATGTGTGCAACGCGTAGAAAAATTGCACAGTTTTAGATACCTTTATATCAACATTTTCAAGCATTTTCCTCCAGTATGTGAAAAATATCATGTGCAACATGTGAGGAAAGTGCTTTTTGTGCTCGGCGCGTTTTTAATCTTGGCTTTGCTTCGATTAAAAAGCTCGCGCCTTGCAAGGAACAACTACACTTTTCTCAACTTGTGGTATAATATATTTTTCCGCTAATAGTACTAGAATTGACACATTATTGATACAATTTTGCTGAGTAAAGTCAAACATTCCATTATATCAGCCGTTGCTAGGTAATCTATATACAGGGTGTCTCAAAATTGACGCCCGTTCTTCAGAGATTTGATTCAGGGGGCTAAAGGAAATCGAAAATAAAGAGTGGAAAATTTTCCAATTGTTATTTGTTATCGAATTATTTATGAAAATGTAAATAATAACTTTTTTCTACGCCTATCTTTAAAATTCCATTTATGGTATATGTGTCTATGACGCTAAGTAATCTTTTAAAACACCTTCACAAGCCGTGGGTTCGTGAGTTTTAGTCACGGACTGAACTTTTTAATGGCAAAAATGAAGTTAGTTTTCAACTTCCAACAGTCAACTTTGACGTTTCAAGCATAATTTAACCTAACATAATTTTCAAAATTTTAATGAAATAATGTGATATTCTCTAAATTTGCGGTCGTAGAAAAAGTATAGTATGCAGCTCGTTTTATAAACTTATTAGTCACTCATTTTATTAAACACTAGCTCCGCTGCGCTTCGCTCGTGATTAATAAACCTCGTGACTAAAATGACGTTTATAAAACTTGATACATAATCGTGCGAATGTTTGCCTTGAAGTAGGAGGCAACCTATTTGAACACATTTTGCGACAACAAATGTGGAAAATAACTTGTTTTCAAATACCACTCGTTTTTCATAAAGTTTAAAGTTTATATCCAAAATTTTTGTTTTTATTCATAACTCCATAACAAAATATGAACGGAAAATGTTCCACTCTTCATTTTCGATTTCTTTTAGCCCACTGAATCAAATCCCAGAAGCACGGGCGTCAATTTTGAGACACCCTGTATATAAAACTGAAAGTTCTGACTCACTCAGTCACTCATCAACGCCCAGCCCAAACCCTTGGACCTAGAAAGCTGAAATTTTGCACAGAGGTTCCCTTTATGATGTATACAAGGAATAAGGAAGGATATTCCGAAATTCAACCCCTAAAGGGGTAAAATGGGGGTTCCAATTTTGTATGGTGAAATAAAATTAAATAGACATTTCGAATTGAAACTTCGTAGGAGTACTCCTGAAAAATACAATTTTTGTATTGCTGAAAGTTGTCAAAGGGAAATAATCAAGTGTAATACCACAAAAGGTGAAAATTTTTGAGATTTTTTTTCGTTCACATGGAAAGTATTGCGTTTAAATTTCTCGAAACCAAAACTGCTTTAAAAATTCCGGGAGACCGCAGGTCGAGTGGAATTTGAGCAGTTTTTGTTGAGAGAAATTTGCAATATTCTGCATGTTGACGAAAAAAAATTCTTTTAAAAAATTTTGCCTTGAGTGGTATTTGGAAAGATTATTCAAGAATATGGGTAGATGACTTTTACCGTGTTCGACAGCACACATTTTTAGCGTTTTCCACTATTAATTCAATACTGGAGCTTCCAACGCGCTTATTAAGAGTTTTTAGAACGACGCTGATTTGCAAACTTCACTTTGACGTTTTGGTAAAATGTCAGTCAAAGGCTACTCACTAAATTGAAATCATTGAAACCAATCGGGATCGCTTGAAAACACTGTGACATTAGGTGTTTTCAAAGACAGTCAATTTTGATTGGCCGTTTCTGACAAATTGAACAATTTTCATTGGTTCGTTCATTATAGTGTTGAATAATCAGTATAATTTATTGATGCTTGAATGTAATTATTGATTACATCAATTAGACTATTTAAAATTACTGGAGGTAGTAATTTTTACTTTACAGTTTAACAGAAGGAAAGCTTTCATATCTATGTGTCGAAAGTGAGAAACCCAGCAAACCCATACTTACGTCAAATGACAACCGAATAGTTGACATTCAATATTTTATAAGCCAAGTACGTAGATTGACAGTACATGATTTATCGTGTACCATGGGGAAAATGAATCTCGTTAAACAAACTAGGATCGGTTTTTAATCTCACTTACATTACTACTGCGAAGTGTGTAATGTTGAAATAGTGTTAAAAAGCCACAACTGTAATAGCGACATCAATCAGTCCTTTGTATGTGGTGTCTCTGCTATAGGTAGTGGTTTTTCACAATCCGAAGAATTATTTTCAATATTAGACATTCCGATATTGAATAAAAAAATGTATAAGAAAGAAATGGAAAATCTGCATACGAGATGGGAAAAATTTTTATCTCAACAAATGTTCGAAAACGCCATGGAAGAAAAAAAACTAGCAATAGAAGAATGTTATATGGAACAAGGGTTACCTTATATCACCGTTATAGTGGATGGAAGTTGAGCCAAACGTTCATATGGACATGGTTACTCTTCGTTATCTGGGGTAGCATGTATAATAGGGCGAAGAAGAAAAAAAATATTATACTTAGGAGTAAAAAATAAATTTTTCCGTCGAGCTCCCTATAAAATGTGATTTTACGGACGCATTTGCTTACCAAAAATGTCACTTTTTTGGACACCATTAATTTTTCGTCCGCAAACACTTTTCGTCCGCAAATGCTTTTCGTCCGCGAATGCTTTTCGTCCGCAAACACTTTACGGCGGCACTTTACAGCCGCAAACGCTTTTCGTCCGTAAACACTTTTCGTCCGCAAACACTTTTCGTCCGCAAACACTTTTCGTCCGCAAACGCTTTTTGTCCGCAAACATTTTTCGACCTCAACAACTCTTATAATTCGGACTTCACTTTAATTTTTTTTCAAATTAAGACGGTCGACGGAAAAATTTAATATGCACCTCGGACGAAAACTGCTTTTTATGGCCTTGCCTGATTGCTTGCCTCGGCTATCGCCTCGGCCACCAATTGCAGGCATCGTCCATAAAAAGCCAATTTTCGTCCTTGATGCATAAATAACTATTATCCGCAAACGTCATAAAAGTGACAAATTATGTGTCTTTATTGACAAGGTAAAAGTGTCACTTTATCGGATTAAGCAGATAAAATAGCAACTTTTCCGTACTTTATGTGCCTAATCACAAAAAATACAAAACTCAAACATTTCAGCGAAATGTTTACATCGTAACCACGGAAAAATTGTATTAGGTATTAGATTATTTTATTCATTTACCTACTTGCTAATATAGAATTAGTGTTACCCTTTATCAATTTTTAATTTATCTGAATACGTTTGCGGATAAAATAGTATACAGTGTGTTTCACTTTACATGGAAGCACCCCTGTATTTTCTTTGTTTTTGTATGAATCGATTTAAATTTTTTACCACTTGTACAACTCACCAAGAGGCATATATTCATGTCTTTGAGCGCAAATGACGTTATTAGCCTGGCCTACTACGATGAAGAACATGGGTCGTATTGTCAATATTTTGCATCGCGTTAGAGTTACAGCAAAAAGTTATTAAGAAAAGTTGTTTAGAATCAAAAGAGTACCCCAGATATAGATTTTAGTTTAATAATTCGAATTTTTAATTTTTATCCATAAATTTGTCAAAGTCCCAAATTTCAACTTTTAATTTGGTATCAAATGGTGGTAAAAATTAAAAATTCGAATTATTAAACGAAAATCGGTATCTGAGGTATTCTTTTGATTCTAAATAACTTTTCTTAATAACTTTTTGCTGTAACTCTAACGCGATGCAAAATGTTGACAATACGAATCATGTTCTTCATCGTAGTAGGCCAGGCTAATAACGTCATTTGCGCTCAAGGACATGAATAGATGCCTCTTGGTGAGTTGTACAACTGGTAAAAAATTCAAATCGATTCATACAAAAACAAATAAAATACAGGGGTGCTTCCATGTAAAGTGAAACACACTGTATGTTATTCGGAGTAAAGGTGACTTTATGTGGCTTAGCTGAATTATTTGCCTCACTAACGTTCGGCTAAATAAACTTCAGCTTCGCCACATAAAGTATCACTTTGACTCCTAATACCATAATCTACTATTGCTACGCATGCGCTACAGATAGAGGACCACATAAATGTTACAAAAATTACACAGGTTCTTCAACTGCCATGGAGCAGGCAATTATTGTCGAAGGATTCAATGAAATCGTAAATGCCTATGGAATTAGGTATAACTATTTAATAAGTGCCGGAGATTCCAGTGTTTATACCCGAATAATGGAAAACGTCTCCTACGGTCGTTACATAATAAAATTAGAATGTGCTAATTATGCTACGAGGGCATTTACTTCCAACTTATATAAATTGGTAAAAGATAAAAATTACCATTACGCTGCTAGAAATATAATTAAATCAAATATTCAGCATTTCAGTTCGTTAATAAGAACAATAATTGCTCGCACTTCGAATAACAATAATTTCATTGAAACAGGTTTTTTAGAAAGAAAAACTGCCATTAAAGGAGGTGGAATATAAATTTATAGTTCATATTTTGTCTATTCCTGGTTTTAATGACGTTTTTAAAGTACTTAATAGAAAATTTATAGAATTTGTGTAAAACTGTATTCAAAAAATTATTTTATGACTTTCACTTTCGTCAAAAATAATTATCTACTTTAATAGAAAAGAAGAAACGAAAACATTAATTATTTATTAATGGACAAATCCCAAGATGGTTTGTCTAGCTAACAGAAATTTTAGTAACTAAATATGCATAGTGAAAAAAAAAGCGGTACAAAATATAAATGATTGTATTTCCGATTATAATCAGCCAATGCAAGTAAAGACTGAAATAATCTTATTTGCAATAATACAACGTTTTAAATCGATTTTATTTCACTTTAATGAGAGCCATGCGAAAACGGAAGTTTTTAATAATGTCTCATCGCGTCGCTTTAATGTGAAATTAAATCTCTAACAAAATTTTGAGGCAATGAATTTTGCTTCATTTGGTTGGTTGCTTGGTAAACGTCACTTCGTATCCATCATTTTAATTTTTTTTATTGATTAAATGAGGTGCTGAAGAAAATAATAATTGAGTTTTGGAATCAGCTGCCTTACAGGAGAATATCTTATGCGATTGCTCAATGGGCAAGACGATTAACTCATATTTTTAAATAGCATATTTAGATATTTTTTTATTATTGTTGTATTTTCTAAAGTTGCAAAAACAACATTTATTGTATGCTTTCATTTAACCATACACAACTACTACACCTTTGGAAGTAAAAGTGCTTCCTTTGCATCTATAAAGATTGAGATTTTCGATGGTATAATCATCATTTAAAAATTTGACTTACTAATATAAGAGGCTACAAAATCTGTACAGTTATTTATGGCTCATTGTGTATATTAATCTCCCGACCGCTGTTTTAATTGATGCATTCTTTTTTTGCCGTAGCCTCAGTCGTAGACCAATCTGCAACTTCAAAATTTAAAATTGCTGAATTCTCAACAGGAGTAATAACGCCGCAGGGCAAATGCGTTTACCTGCCCCTTTATCCAGTACCATTTGCGTTGCTTTATCTCGTGCATCTAAAGCCGGTCATTAGTAGTAGCGGTGGGTCTGCAGCCATCTTGTGTATTGTGAATTATTAAAAATGGCAATATATTTTTGAGATTTTAACATATTGTGTAATTATTTTATTGATGTGGCTTGTACCAAATGACACAACGTCACGCGAAGAAGGGTATGACAAAATTTAAAATGGGTTGGACGGCGCAATCTCATCTTAATTTCGGTTATTTCAGAAAATTTTATCAAATAGGTAAATTTTTTGCTTATAACTACATTTAAATTGATTATACAAACACCATACTGTTTCATACCGCGTATGGAAGTTCATAACATCAAACTTTAAAATTTCAAATCAAATAAATTATTATTTATGCAGATAATCACAAAACATCTATTTTTGTTCCTATCAGTTGAAGAAAAATTTTTCTTTTCAAATTTGTTAAAAAACGTAATTTTAATCATAACTACCAAAGAAAATCAGAAAATAAATTAAATTAAAAGATTTAGAGCCACTTTTTAGGTCTTTGGTTTTAGGGTATACCCTGTCCTTAAAAGAATACAGTATTAAAAATTACAAAGATGAATTTAAGTATGAAATGGATAACAAACTTATTAAAATGTATTTTGTAAAGAAAGGAAATAGAATTTTTAAAATTCAATTAAATGAAGCTACATAAGAAAGAGTAGGATTTGAACTTAATTTAATTTATCTGAAATTAAAAGGGGAATTAATGGCAAATAGATTGTTCGAGATATATACTATTTAACATAGTGGGTATTAGACAAATAAAGTAAAGCTTCTATAGTGAGATGAACTGTGAAATAGATGCTAAACTAGATCACTAAGGAGATATTTATTGATCAGTATGTAAAAATTTGATACAAAAAGATGTAATACAATTTGTAGCAGTTGAAATTTAAAAAAATTAACCCGTTATAAAAGTTATAAAAAGTTATTTGATGTATAAAAGGGTTATAAATTAAAATCAAATTGACGTGGTGTAAAATTAAAAGTAAAATGTTAAAAAGATAAAAGATGTGCAGACTATATGGATGAAGATAAATGATGTGGTGAAAATACCAAAAACAAATTTCTGGAAGGGGTTGCTGAACTGAGGTTATTGTCAAACTACATTGCATCATCTGAATTGGATAACAAGGAATGGTTTCTACTGGAAGTGATTTACATCGAGATCATTAGCAGAGCGAGCGTTTTATGGGGTGGACAGGAGATTTTCATCTGAAGGTGTTCTAATTCGACAAACTTGTCATTGAAGTGACATCTTATAACGTGCATCTAGTCGAGTTTCGTAATACCAGGTCGTCGGTGGTTTGGGGATTTTGGTAGGACGACGTGGATGGTGATTGCTGCGGGCATTGCTGCTAGAGAGGGTTGGTAGGTGCCTTGTCGTGTTTTGGGCAAGGAAGTCTTTGAGGATCCAGGAGTGTTTTTGACGGAGTTCGTGCAGGCATTGTTTTTGGAAGTTGGGAGATCTTGGTAAGGTTGCCAGGGCCGTAGCTACAGGTATGGGGGCCCGGGTGCAAAAAAATATTATGGGGCCCTCACGTTATCTTCCCCTTTACCTCTACACCACTTTCATTTAGTAAGCCTTTTTTAATAGGGTTGCCATGGGCATTTCAAACAGACAAAACACATATTTTCTTGTCACAATGAGTTTAATATGAAACTGTAGAAGCTTGGGCGTCAGTCTTATACTGCAGCGGCCCCGGTTATTATTATTAAGTTAGTGGTAGTCGTTAGGTCACGCAGAAAGTGCCTAGCGCGATGGTACTTCTGCACCAGGCGGAGTACCACCCGTTATACGACATGCACGCATGCATACTAGGTGAGTTAAAAAAATGTTACAATGCAATATCTCGAAAAGCGTTTCAAATATTTTCATTAAATTTTGCTGAGGTAATATGGAGATGGGGGGACATATTTAAACGTATGTTTTATTATTAACCCCCCCCCCCCTTCTAGGTAGGAGGTAACTGTGTAATTTTAAATAGAATGATGTACTTTTCTTTAGAAAATTCGAATCTACGTAAAAAACTACGTATGTGTACAAAACATTTTTGGATTTGCTGTTTCGGTTACGGAATTATGAATAACTAAATTTTGATTTAATTTAAAAAATAAATAAATTTTATGCATAAATCAAGTTCGGTTATTTCAGAATTATTATTAGTTTCCATTGAAATGAGTTATTTTTACTTAAGTTAATTTGTTGAGCTCTATCACTTTCAATTGAAAGCAAAGCTAGATTGCTGAGTTTTTCCAGTCCCATAGTATGTAATTCTTGATCAATTTAGCTTCGGTCACAGGAACTGTCAAGTACATAATATATGCTGTACACACATCAGGATAAGTTGGCGAAAGTGAGCTGTGATCAATTATCAACGGATCTGCCAATTCCTTGACGCTGCTCATTTTCTCAAGTTTGTCTTTAAATAACGTCTTAACTGAACATATCTGAGATGGAAATGTTGGATACACATCATCCGGAAACCTTCTAACAATTCATCTCTTTTTCACTAGCTTTGATAAGAAATTTAGGCTGGATTGCTTGATAAGTGTCAAGAACAGCTTTTATACTCTGAAATCGGTTATCTAGTTGAGTGCATAAAGTGTCTATTATTGGATAGAACACTGTTACCCTAAAACAGGCTTCTGGCTCTTGTAATCTCTCGTTTTCACATAACTCATCAAAGTGTTTTCCACCATCCTAATCCTACTCTGGCGAAGCCCTTGATATGTTCCCCAAAGTCCACAAATCTCTGAAGCTTCAGACACTAGTTAACATTATTTAATGTTTAAACAGGCTAAGTTTGGTTCAAAACTTTTTTAAGACAATTTCGTAAAAAAACTTCCTCCGCTTTCGGGGGCCCCTATGTTCGGGGGCCCCGGGGCGCTGCCCCGGCGGTAGCTACGGACCTGGAGGTTGCTCGATGCATTGGGCTTGGTAGAGGAGAGTGTCGAGTCCAATAACAGGTGACAGAATACACATATTTAAATAAAAATTGAAAGAAAATATAGAAAGAGTGAAGTGAGGTAATTCTAATTAAGGGAGTACTTACCATTTGATATTATTGAATGACAAAAATGTAACGAGAAAGTATTTGCAATTAATTTTGCACAAAACTAATTTGAAGTGTCAGCTGACAGACTAAGAGTTGTCATAACCGCAACCGATTTTGAATATTGCAAATGCCTCTTGTTTGCAGATGACGTAAAACTGTACGCTAGAGCAGTGCTTCTCAAAGTGGTGGTCCGCGGACCGGTGCCGGTCCGTGAGCAAGATGTTGCCGGTCCGCGATGCGATGAAATGGGATCTGACCATAAGAAGCTCTTATTACATGCTGAAGTGTGTTGGTTATCAAGGGGAAAACTCTTCTCAAGAGTATTCGAGCTTCGGACCGCACTGGTGGAGTTTCTACAAAGGAAAAAACCAAATTGGGTGCAACTTTTCCTCGAAGTAAATGGACTGGTCAAGCTTGCCCATTTAGCTGACATTTTTTCCATTTTCAATTATATCTACGCCTAAATACAGGGAATGATGACTTCCTATTTCACTATTGCAGACAAGATTGATGCACGGAAACGAAAACTAGAAGCATGGAAGTCGAAATCAAGAAGTTGTTACGATATATTTCACAACTTGTCAGCATTCATCGGCGATGCAGGAGCAGAGCTTGATGTTACATCTCTAAGAAATTTCACCAGCGAACACTTGACTAACTTGGCAGAACGTTTCCAATTTTATTTCCCAACAGAAGAAGATCCGTGCCAAGAAAAGGTATGGGTTCGTAATCTATTCGTTCCACTTACAGGTAACTTACCTGCCATTATGGAAAATAAATTGTTGGAGCTCGCTGCTGATGTAGGACTGAAGGTCAACTTCGAAAATGTCACTCGCATCTTTTTTGATAAAAGGGAGACCAGATTATCCCGATCGCTCTGATATTGCCTTGAAAAAACGAAGGTCACCACTTACCTCTGTGAGATTGACTTTTCAATAATGAGTGTAATAAAAACAATATATAGGAATAGTATGAAGATTCATCCCCCATTTCGCGTGGCGCTGTTATCAATTCAACCACAGATAGAGAAATTGACCAAGAATAAGCTACCCCATTTATCACCTTAAGATAGCGTTGCACGAAGCTGGTTGTACACGGGGTGTCTCAGAACTGTCTCCCCAGAGAGAAATGGGGGTATTCGGGAGAATGTATCGATCGGTATTTCGAAGAAACAAAGTTCTATCTCAAGCGATAACCGAGAAAAGACATGTTAAAGTTAACCAATCAGGGCTTAGCACCATCAAGGTAGGATGACCGCAATTTTCGTTGCCAGGGTTTTGCGATTATTCGTTTTATTAAAGCCTTCTATCTATAATTCTAGTCTACCACAGTTGGTACTTTGATTTTAGCGAAGTCAGTATTTATTATTATATTTTCTTAAACGGTCATTACTGTCGTCTGAACTGACTCGGTAAATGAGTCTTTACAGGCCAAGTGACTGTAAAGTGTTACTGTCGTCTGAACTGACCTGTAAAAGAGTCTTTACAGGCCATCGCGACTTTACAAGCACCTTGTTTTCTAATAATCACATTCTTTATTAATCACTAATATTAATTTTTAGGATGTTTCCCAAGAGGAAATAAAACGTTGTACGCGGCTCGCTTGCAATTAGCCTTTATTGGGGCTCACCAGATTACAGGGCTCGCTCCTACGTCGCTCTCCCTGCAAATTATCCGGCTCGCCCATAAAGGCTAATTTACTAAGCTTGCCACGTAAATAACTATTACTGTCTAGCAACGTGTCGGATTTTCAGTAATACCTGAAGAGCGAGCTTCTGGGATTGGTGCAATTGAAAACTCTATAACTCAGTTATTTGGGGCAGTAGAAAATTTTCTTTGCTTTCTTGCAGCCTCTTTTGCTGTCGGCACATGCTTGTTTTCTATGAGGAGGCAGTTCTGGGACACCCTGTATATAGTTTCTTTACAGCTTATGAATAAGATACTTACGTTTCTTTATTGTGTCATATATATACCGGTGCAACTGAACTGCGCACAAAACCCATCAGTCCCTTAATCCAACACTCGAATTGCGCTCAACATATTTGCCTACCTGGGTTGACCCTTACTATAACTCGAACTGCGCACAAGGGATTAGGATGGGAGGCAATCATAAAGTGATATTTTTCAAGTTCTGATCTAGACAACCTTTTTTAAATTAAATTGAATGTTTCTAGTAAATTTTTGATATACCATGCTTTTGCTATGTTCGCTTTTGAATCCGGCCATCCGGTTATATAAATTGTTTTCGCTATTGGTTATTCTAGAGTCAATTTCAATAGTAATTTAGGATGCAAGTAACGTTATCAAGCTTTTTACATTACGAGAGAATAGTTTGAATGCACGAGCGACGTTAGGAGCGAGTGCTTTAAAATTCTCGAATAATGTAGAAAGCAGATAACGTTACGTAGTATATCGTAACACGGTTTATTTTATAAATACTAATCTTTTTTAAAACTAGGCAGAATGGTTATTAATGACACTTACAAAAGCGAGTGGTGGTATCACTAGCAAGATAAAAACTCAATACTGTATTGTTGGTAGCGCTGTCAGGTTATGTTAAATTTGAGATTTTCAGGTTAAGTTTTGCATCAGTTTGTGTCAAATAACAAACAAAATCTAACATCTACATCCCTGCGACAATTCGCCTGCATTTTCTAGGTTTAAGAGGATCGAAGTAAAACCGGATTTTTCACATTGTTAAACAAATAGTTCGTTGATTTCTGGTGTTGAAATTGTATTTGGGAAATAGTCTACTAAAAGATCTCTCAACCATATCGAATTGCATGTGACAAGTTTTTGAAAATAGCCCTCATTCGCTGCGCTGTCTCGGGCAATTTTCAAAAAACTTATCGGCAATTTAACATGGTCTTGGGATCTTACTACTGATTATTTCTCAGGCTTTACGTCAATTCAATTTGTGTCAGTGGCGTAGCTATCATAGCGCCAGTAGACTTGCAACGGGGCCCCGAAGACCAGGAGGCCCCGTCCCTTAACTTTAACGAAAAATAAACAATAAACGTGGAGTTTTTTACAATACCACTGTTAATAAAAGTATCATCATCAGAATATTATATATAAGTATAATGCTCCGGAAAGTGATTTTTCAGAAGTATATACTGTTAGCTATTGTTTTGCACTTTGCCAATAACAGCTCAAACCCATTAAAAATTATTCAAGAAAGAGTATAGCATAAGAACGCTTTAAATATCTACTTTTTCGACAACCGTCAAAAAAGGGGACATTCGCGCATCGTTATCAATGCCGCGAAGTTTGCCATTTTTTAACGTGGTAAAAAATAGGTTATTTATTTACGTTACCACTGACGACATGAAAAAAACATTTTGCGCACTAGAGCACCAAAAAAATTCGCACACTATGGTGCGTGTTTGTATTACGAGCGCGAATTTTTTTCAAGCGTTCGAATGAAAGAAGTAACATTCTCATGCTCTAAAACCATTAATTTCGCGCACGATGCAAAAATAACATTTAATGTCTATTGAAAGTTAACTGACGGTCAGTAAATGAGATTTGAACATTAATGAGTTTGTCATGAGCGCCATGACTAAAGACAGAAAAGGAAATTTTTAGTTCTTTTAACATTGTGTAGGTAGACATACACAATATAGTTTAGGTGTGAGGTCTAGTGTACAGATTTGTGTTGACTTTTATTTTAAGTATAATGTCTGTAACTGTATAATAACCAAAACCGTTAATGCTTTTTTTCGAAAACTGTCAAAAAAATCAATTTGAACTCGATGCTTTTACGTTCTACTAGACACTAATATTTTCCGGCGGGGCACACAATTTCTAGCTACGCCACTGATTTGTATGATTATTTTCCACGCTTTTCGTGTAGTTTTGAAATGCTAAATTTATTCAGACACGTACTATGCTATTGCAATGGATTTAATCTTATTTACAACTGTAGCCTGGCTTAAAGCGGAACAGCACCAAAGGACTGCACTAACACTTTACCGCAGTTCGTGGTAACCAAGCTTAAACAAACCTTTTAAAGGATAAACTATTTACCTGTCGCAACTGTATCTATTAATTGTGAAAAAGCGTCCGAAAATATTTAAAATCGACTTTGCTTCTTCCTACTATGTGCATTTGCCAAAAATGAAATGAATGACTGTGTTCGATCTGACTACCTGCATATACCGTGCGCAATTCAGTAGGAGATTAAACAACCCTTTTAACATTAAACTACCTGTCGCTAGTCGGTGCGCAGTTCGAGTGCCTCCATTAATACATGTAGTGGTCCGTCATACATTAGTAAAAATAATACCGGTCCGCTACATTAAATAGTTTGAGAAGCACTGCGCTAGAGTACAAAATATCAAAGATCATTTAAGAGTACAAAATGATATTGATAAACTTGAAAAGTGGAGTGAATTAAATGATATGGAACTTAATATGTCACGTAATCTCATTTAATAGGAAATAATCCGTTGCTCATTACAATTATATTTTGCATAACACTATTCTTGACAGAATTTACGAAGTGTCGGATTTAGGGATTTTATTTGTCGTCAACTTAAGTTTTAATAGACATATAGATACCATTATAGCTAGATCAATAAGAATGTGTGGTTTTATAATTAGGAGTTGCCATGATTTTAGAGATATGCATGCGCTCTTGCTGCTTTACTATTCGTTAGTAAGATCCACACTGGAGTATTGTTGTATTGTGTGGTCACCATATTACCAATGTCACAAAACAAGAATAGGAAATGTGCAAAGGAAAATGATCAATTTTATTTTATTTAAAATGAATATTTGCAAATCTGCATTTAGTTATCCTGAAAGATTAAATCTTGTCGGTGCTCCATCCCTCGAATGTCGTAGAAAGCAGCAAGAAGTGGTTTTTGTTTATAAAATTTTTAATTCTGAAATACATTGTCCTGAATCGTTGGGATTATTTAATATACGAGTTCCACAACACTTAACTAGAGATCAATCAATTCTACAAATATCGTGTCATCGTACAAATTATGGACAGAATTCACTACTTGGAAGACTATGCCGCTCAGTAGATGATGTGTCTTCTGATATAGACATCTTTAACATTTCATTATTATCTTTAAAGAGCGTACTAAGACTGCTTTGCAAATAAACAAAAATGTTGTTTGTATATTAATTATTTTTTCTATATCATTTATTGCATTTGTTATTTTTTTGCGTTCTCTGTTTTTGTTTTGTGACGTAAACTGATGGCTTACTTTTAACCTTAATTATGTCTTAATCATTATATTATTTAATAATCTACATTAATTTGTTTGACTTCTCATATAAAATCATTTTTTTTTTGTATGAATAACTGTAATTGGGACTGTATCCTGTTGTTATTCTTATTCTAAATAAATAAATAAATAATCAAATTTCAGAATACAAGCAGTCTAGATTATAAAGAATCCGACCTGTGTTTCAGTGAAGTGTTTTCTACCGAATCTAGCAGTTTAATAATCTGATCATCCATAATTTAAAGAAAGGGCAAATGAGTTAATTAAAATTCAATTTTAAAAAGAATTGATTGAGAATAAACTAAAGTAAGGTTTAAATCAATTATAACATAACAACCTGGTAGAGTCATAATTACAGTACCTAGTGATATAAAAGTAGTATTTCATCAATGCTTTAAAATGAATGTACAAGTGAGGGGGTTTACCAACAGTTATCTCTAACGCGGTAAGCCTTTATTTGCCAATATATAATTCTGCTTGCTCAATTATGATTTTCTGACAAGTTTGAAATTCCATTTCTCACACTTATGATTTATGAAGTAACGGCTCTTACAACAACTCAATGACGTTATAATCCTGGGAAGAATGTCGATATCCGGTACTGCTCTATCGTCTGGTAGAGAAGCAGGTAAAAGGTTGCCGACTTTTAATGAAAGTAGACGATGGGTAGCACTGTATAAAAAGGGTTTACGACGTTAGACCGGTATCTCACTTAGTCGGCAGTCAAGTCAGCATTTACTGTGGTTCTTTCTAGAATTTTGTAGCTATATACGTTTGAATTTAAATTATTTTGTTAATTTACGCCATTATTTTATTTATTTGCGGGTGAGTGCAGCAATACTCAATACTTATTCAAATAATATTCAAACATACCATCGATAATGGTCCAACAGGAAAGGCAGAAAAACCCAAAATATATAGCAGAAAGCAAACACCTGTGTCTTTTCAGTATATAATGTACAGAGAATCACAAGATATTTGAAGTGTGATAGATGTATTTATTTACACAGTGAAACGTAAGGGCGTTAATCCAAACTAAAAGTGTATCAGACTGTTGACTCCAATATTTTAAATAGTTATCCGAGCCCTAGATTGAAAATGGAATAGGGAAATACATGTTGCTAGGACGAACCATGACAGATTAATTTTATAATGTTTACTATGGAGACCAAGAAGAAGCAAACGATTGGTAGGATGCCCACCATTTCGACGGAAAGACCATATTCGAGAATTTACTGTACAAGACTGGATGAGGCGAACACGCAAGCTAAGAAAATTAAAAACCATGACAGGCCTATATCTTGCAGTGGACAGAAGTATCTTAAACGATGACGCTGATGATGATCTAAACATATTTATAGTCAGATTTATATCAGGCACACAATGTATTGTAATAATGATAATGCAAAAGCAGGACAAAAAGAGCTATAGAGGACAACAGTTGCGAGGTACCTATGGCAAACACAAAATAGCAACGACAATGGTTGATAGGATTTGCAGCAGGAAATATATGAGAATTAAAATCACCTACTTTCAAAGAAAATAGAACCACAAAGGTACATGGAGAGTACCGGGCCGTAATAGAACTAACCAAAGACCATGCGCTAGTCCCAGAAGAGTTTATCCAGCGATCATGCACTTGAGAAGTTTTAAAGGGGCGAATATTAAACAGAAACTACAAGAAGAACTAAGGAAAGGGGCCGAATAAGGGTAAAGGTATCAACACGGAGAAAGTGACGACAGAAGGGAAAAGACTAGTAGTCTTGCCTATGCAGATGATATACAATCTCGGCGAGGACCTTCCAGGAAATGCAAGAGGTAACTAGGTTATAGGAAAACGCGAAAGAATATGAACAAAACAAAGTATATGATGACGAAGGAAGAAGAAAGAGGAATTGCAGAGGCCAAATATCGAAACAGAAATATGGCAATTTTGGGAATCAGCACAACGAAGTTTCACATATTTAGAAATGTTAATAACAGACGACGGAAACGAGACAGAAGAAATCGAAGCAAACATTGTGCAAGGTGACAAATGGCGGGTGTTGTAAGTGTAATGCTAAAGGCAAAAAGTGTCGTGAAGGCTGGAACTATACGAAATACTGCTACGACCTACCGTCACATACAGGAGTGAAACATGGCTCTTAAGTAAAGTGCAAAAGGACAAAATGGAAGTGTGGGTAAAGCAGAATACGTAAAATGTACGGATGTAGGAAAACAGAAGAAGGGAAAAAAAGAGAAACTAATACGACTATATGGAGAAGCAGATATAACAGATAAAAGCACAAAGAATAAGATTTTTGAGGCGAAGACTGCCGAAGTGCAGAATAACGAAGTCAGTATTAAGAATTGACTTGCACGATACAATGAGAAAAGGAAAGCCCCAAAAAAGAAACGGATGACTTCAGTAAAGGAAAGTCTATAGGAAAAAGGTATTCAGAACTGGAAAGAGAAAACAAGAAACAGCAAAGAATGGAAGATTAGAAAGAAATGGGCTAAAGGCCGGTTAAAGCAATATGCAAAATGTATATGTATGCATATATAAAATGTATACATAGACGAAGATAGGTGAATCGGTAGTCCAAACAAAAATTTTTTTATGAAGGCGTTAAAGAGATATCCATATTCCTATGTCAGAAATTACCAGGCTGCTGTGAAGAAAAACGAGATCTAGGAAGATTTAGTTCAATGAGATGATAACTTGAATTTGGAACCGGTACTCAAACTACCAAAAATACCATTTTAGAGATATGATGTAACATAATGAAGCTCTTCACGTTTCTTGGTTTTCATGATTCACGATGCTACAGACAGGTGTACAAAACATCTGTTTACTCTCATTTGCAAATTAGAAGTTTCACACAATAAACTCGGTAGAGATTACATTTGTAGGATGGAGCGGATGAACAAGGTGATATACAATTATACTAAATTGGCTCTCAACAAATTGTCCACTGTTGTATGCACAAAGCATTTTACACAACTTTTCCGGTTGTCTTACAATTTAGAATAGAAAAAGCTCATAGCAGATTTGAATAATGATATTAGACGACGTCTTGGTGCTTGGTCGACAGGAACGCAACTTGTAAATATTTTTAAAATGCAAACTAGATATTACTATTTTTAACGATGATTACGGAAGTGTTATCCAACTATTTAAAGAATGTAATAGAACCAAAATAACATTAAATTACTGATGAACTTGAACTTTCACAGAGAGTACGTGCACGTATAAGTTGAATTCCAAATTTTTCTCCAAAATAGAAATCGCCTGCTGTCATAATAAATAACGTTTACGGTTATCGATGTATTTAGCAACTTTTACGACAAAAAGGAATTCCATTAGAAATGCAGGCATTTATTCGATTGCTGTTCTACTTCTGAGCACTCCAAGAGCCATCAAAAATAATTTGCATCGGAGACGTTGCCTCTTTCTCTTAACCTGCAATTGCCGTCTTCATTCGTGTATGTAAGATTTAATCACAGGGAAGACTTAAGTACGTAATAATATCCTGCAGTGTTTTGTTTCCATGTTATCATTACGCCGTGGAACGCATCGGCAACTCTTCCTGCTGTTCTGTTTTGATCGAGACATAACGGGTGATTATTTTATTATTTATAGGATTTCGGTAATGCCCCCGAATTTTACAAACGAAGGATTTAACCATAGGTTTGAATAACAAACAAACTTGAGTTGAAAACGGTAATATTGAGTCTAAAATTGTCTGTCTACTATTTGGCAATAGAGTCCCAATCATTCGATCTTCGAATATTCGGCGTTCCCTGTTCTTCAATTTCATGTCAACAGTTGCAACGTTCAAGTGTTCATCTTTGAAAAACTTTGTTCAGTAAGAATTTATTTTAAGTCTTTCATTTTGGCGAGTAAAAAGAGAAAGAATATGGTTATTTCAATAGGAAAAAACCTTGAAGTTTCACATCATATCCGTATTTGCAACGTTTTCATTTATTCTACCACCTGTCGATCTCGTTTAGGTCGATTAATCGGGTCGGTACTGTATTTTAATTTTATAATCAGACAATGGAAAATCAGATTTAGATATTTGTAAAAGTATAACTTTTCTGTTAATAACTGTAGTATTCCAATTTCAAATATTTGCACGGTTTTAAGGAAACCCGATACAAATATTCCAATTTAACTGAGACGAAAACTTCTACTTCATATTTCAATATAATAAAGTTTACTCAAATTTCATGTCAACAAATTAAAGTTGAAAAATTCCTCAGAATAAGTATTTAGCAGCTACTTTTTCACAAAACAGGAAGTTAATAGTTAGCATGGAAACTGTGTAAAACAACCAGTATTTTATCTCTGAAAGCTGATACTTCAACACTTAGACAATAAAATTAAAGGATACGCTTCAGATTATTATAAATTCAAGACGGCTCAAGTTTCAAGTAGCAAACTAGTTTACAAGGTCAATCTTCAATCATCGCCATTTTAATCACTAAAATTATTGTGAATTACTATTGTATAAAGTATCTACATTTTCACTGAAATCAATTACCTTAAAGTTGAACAAAAAGAACATACTGTTGCCGTTTTAACTATGTAAATGACAGATGGTAAATATGTAACATATATACTGTGCGTGTAAGAAGTCTCGAAAAGCCGAATACTTGTTAAATCATAACAGAGAGAAGAAATAGCTTACCTATCTAAAAGCGGAAGAAGCAATAAAATTCTACATAGCGAAAACGTTCTCTTATGTATGAGGGTTAAAAATGGGGAACTAAAGCTATATGTTTGTTAATACTCCTAGAGTATTTTTTAACTTTGGCTTTTCTAATATTCTACTTGTTTGTGGTTTAAAGATAACATTTTCATATGTCCACCACATAGTTAATGTTTTTGTGTCATTTTTGTAAAAAATGAAATGATTCGGAACTAGGGTGTTACGTATGAAAAGTATGAAAAATATCAAAGAAAAAGTTGGAAATATAATAACTGAAGAGGACAAAATTATAGAGAGGTGGAAAGAGCATTTCAAGGAAATAACAGAAATTAAAGATTCAAAGGAACAGATAAAAGAAAAAAAGGGAGAAAGTGAAACAGCAGAAATAATGATCACTGAAGAAGAGGTCACACAAGCTATAAAGAAATGAAAATTAGGAAAAGCAGCTGGAATTGATGAAATCACACTCGAAATGATGTACTATTTAGAGGAATCGGGATTGAAAGAATTTACAAAGTTGATAAACAGAATAATAAACGAAAAGAAAGTACCCAAGGAATGGAACACGGGGATCATTCTACCAATATATAAAAAAGGGGATGTAAGAGAATGCTCAAACTACCAAGGCATTACGCTAATGTGCATACCAGCAAGGGTAATTGCCAGAATAATGGAAACAAGAATAAAAGAACAAATAGAAAACTCACTAGAAGAAATTCAATGTGGATTTAAAAAAGGCAGGAGCACACAAGACCCAATATTTATATTAAGACAATGTATCGAGAAGTGCATAAATAAAACCAAAGAAATTCACATAGCTTTTATCGACTTAGAAAAGGCGTTTGACAGAATAAGACGAGAAGATATATGGCAGAGCTTAGAAAGAAATGGAATAGACAATGAAATAAAGGAAGTAATAAAAACGATGTACGAAACAAAAAAAAATAGTGAGAACAAATAACGAAGAGTCGATTGAGTTTGAAATAATAAATGGCCTGAAACAAGCATGCGTGCCGAGCCCTATGTTATTCGCATTAGTAGTGAACGAAGCAACAAAGAACGCAAAACAAGAAATGAAACGGATGCCACTGGGATATTGGAAGATGCAAAAGGGTGACATATCGGAGCTGCTATTTGCGGACAACATGGAGATAGTAGCAGATACAGAAGAAAATCTACAGCATAACCTGAACAAGATAAATATGAGAATGAACGTACAGAAGACAAAATTAATGATAATAGGACAAAGTAACAAAAAACGTGATATCAGAATAAACGGGCAGAAGATAGAACAAGTCGAAGAATTTAAATACTTGGGAACAGTAATAGAAAGAAAGGGAAAGATAGAAAAAGAAATAAACAATAAAATAGCAAAAGTAGGAAGAATATACAACGAACTAAATACAACATTCTTGGAGAAAAGAGAAATAACAGAAGATGTAAAGATAGAAGTGGTTAAAAAGGTAATAAATCCCACATTAATATACGTAGCGAAACTTGGACACCCACGAACAAAGATAAGAGTAGAATAAACGCAACAGAAATGAGATTCATAAGGAAAGTAGATAAGAGAACAAGAAGAGATAGAATTAGAAATGAGACATTCAGAAATAAAATAATTTAAAATAAAACCAATACTGACAAAAATCGAAAACAGACAATTACGATGGCTGGGACATATACAAAGAATGACAGACGAAAGACTTACAAAGAGAGTGTATGAAGCGCGAGCACAAGAAGTCAACAGAAGAGGAAGACCTAGAAAATCGTGGCAAGAGGAGGTGAAAAAGTGGTGCAGGAGAGAGGAATCCAGTTGAACGAAGTCAAAACTCTAACTCAGAATATGATGGGATGGAAAAGGCTGATCAACTCAACCCAATAGTCTTACACCTCACGGTAGGGAATATGTAATAAGTAAG